>JAUTBT010019154.1:0-21567 GCA_032361225.1 Lepetodrilus schrolli
CAGTTATCATCCTTGGTCTTGTCAGTACCAGCCGGTGCTCGCAGGTTTACTGCAACATTCAGCACTATGGATGTTGCTGGTTTCCTCCTGCCCTAAACTGATCTGAAATAATAAATAGGATATTTCATTATGTTCTATTTATGGCAACTTTGTCCCAAGTGAAATAACTGTTCATGCACCTCAGCGAGTTAAAATATGAATTATTTCACAATGGTATAAAGTTGATATTAAATAGAACATTATGTAATATTCTAGTTTATTGACACAGATATCAATTGCTATCTTCTTTGAGATGCGTCACAGACATAAATAGATACGTCACAGACATTTCTAAATAAGTATGATCATGACATATAGTCTATGGCCATAGTTCCAAAAGTTTAATGCTTTGTTAGCACATGTGACCAACAAGTAATGGGATCGTGAGGACGTATTTCAACTATTATCATCAATTTTATGACATATGTACATGTTACAATATCTGGTCTCAAACAACACATTTCAAGGTATTAATATCAAATAGTTTTTTGGTTGATGCAATTTTAGGCATCTACGGTAAAAGATCTTGGATTCTGCTGTGTTTAACTTTTAACTGAATAGACGTAGACAAAATGGCTGCCACTGGAAACAGGAGGGATACCTTGATTGAGGAATACCTAACAGGATACTCTACCATGGTTTACGACTGGTAAGTGACTGGATCTGGATACCTGGATATGCTACGTGTTGGTTGTGAGTCATTGATGTCGGTATTACTGTGTCTGGTCTGGGTCCGTCACGTCTAGAATCCTGTTGTCTTGTCTCTCATTCTCATGTTCCATCATTTACATCTGGTTTTGGATTCTGCTGTCATATCTTGTCTTGAGGTCTGTTGTCATATCTTGTCTTGAGGTCTGTTGTCATAATATCTTGTCTTGGGTTCTGCTGTCATATCTTGTCTTGAGGTCTGTTGTTATATCTTGTCTTGAGGTCTGTTGTTATATCTTGTCTTGGGTTCTGCTGTCATATCTTGTCTTGAGGTCTGTTGTTATATCTTGTCTTGAGGTCTGTTGTCATATCTTGTCTTGGGTTCTGCTGTCATATCTTGTCTTGTCTTGGGTTCTGCTGTCATATCTTGTCTTGTCTTTAGGTCTGTTGTTATATCCTGTCTTGGGATCTGCTGTCATATCTTGTCTTGAGGTGTGCTGTCATATCTTGTCTTGAGGTCTGTTGTCATATCCTGTTGTTGTAATATCCTGTCTTGGGTTCTGTTGAGATAAAGAAGTTGATCAATATTCCCTGTTGTTTACATTTTGTTTCATTTGGAAGTGTAACAATTTGTAGATGTTTCAGTAAAAAGATTTGAAGACCTGACATAATTACACCTGTGCAAATTTAACTTTTCCTTACACATTGCCCCAGGTGAGCTCAGTTTTACCTTGATAGACATTAACTACTAATTCAACTTTTCCTGTAAATGTGGAGACAGTTAGAATGCACACTATCCAGTCACCAGCACCACATGGTGAAACAGTGGGCAGACTACGCAGCCATCAGCACCACATGGTGAGACAGTGTGCAGACTACCCAGCCACCAGCACCACATGGTGAAACAGTGGGCAGACTACGCAGCCATCAGCACCACATGGTGAGACAGTGGGCAGACTACACAGCCACCAGCACCACATGGAGAAACAGTGGGCAGACTACCCAGTCACCAGCACCACATGGTGAGACAGTGGGCAGACTACGCAGCCACCAGCACCACGTGAGACAGTGGGCAGACTACGCAGCCACCAGCACCACATGGTGAGACAGTGGGCAGACTACGCAGCCATCAGCACCACATGGTGAGACAGTGGGCAGACTACCCAGCCACCAGCACCACATGGTGAGACAGTGTGCAGACTACCCAGCCACCAGCACCACATGGTGAGACTGTGTGCAGACTATGCAGCCATCAGCACCACATGGTGAGACAGTGGGCAGACTACCCAGTCACTAGCACCACATGGTGAAACACTGTGCAGACTACCCAGTCACTAGCACCACATGGTGAAACACAGTGTGCAGACTACCCAGTCACTAGCACCACATGGTGAGACAGTGGGCAGACTACCCAGTCACCAGCACCACATGGTGAGACAGTGGGCAGACTACCCAGTCACCAGCACCATATGGATGAGATAAAATCAGCAGATACCATGTCCTCCACATGACCCAGTCTGTTAATAGCATCTGTGACATTTAACAGCTCATCAATGTATATTTGTACAATTGCTTCATAAAAATATCTCTCTTGTGTCATATATGGACGTATGTTTGTTGAGGATTTGTATGCACAAGTCACCTGGTGTCCAGTGTCTATTTACTGAAGGGAGAGTTCATTATCAACAGGTATTGATACTTTACCAGTAGGAGTATTTTGTATTGATACTTTATAAGTAGGGGTATTTTGTATTTATACTGTACCAGTAGGAGTATTTTGTATTGATACTTCACCAGTAAGAGTATTTTGTATCGCAGACTGCTACATGATACATGTACAGCTTTAGCACATGTAAGTAGGGTATAGGTACATGTATTAGGCATTCAGAAAAATGCCACACTGTGTAGCTGTGTTCACTGTCAATTCAGACAAACCACAAACCACAAACACACACACACCCCACACACCCCCGGTGATCACCTGATGGAGCTAACTCTTGAATGCCACACTTGTCTGTCTCACACTTGTCTGTCTCACACAATGTCCTGCCTGTGCACATTTACCACATACCAGGGTTTACAGACTACTTGTCCTGAGTGAGCAACATCTGTGGGTGTGATGAGGGCAGGTCTTGGAGCAATGATGGCCATCAACAGGATCAGACAGCAGTGTCCACAGACTTCACCTTCCTGATAGGAAGTGCTGACAGTAGTGTCCACAGACTTCACCTTCCTGATAGGATGTGCTGACAGCAGTGTCCACAGACTTCACCTTCCTGATAGGATGTGCTGACAGCAGTGTCCACAGACCACCTTCCTGATAGGATGTGCTGACAGCAGTGTCCACAGACTTCACCTTCCTGATAAGATGTGCTGACAGCAGTGTCCACAGACTTCACCTTCCTGGTAGGATGTGCTGACAGCAGTGTCCACAGACTTCACCTTCCTGATCGGATGTGCTGACTGCAGTGATGTTGCCTTCCTTGGTTAGTCATTACCACCTGTAGCTAGGAGAGTTACTATGGCTCAGTGCTACAGGTGGTGATAAGATGTGCCATGTTACAATGTCCTCGTAGCCATTGACTGCCAGCTTACCTGGTCACAGATATACAAATATGGCGGCAACTCACAAAATGTTTTAGTTGAATTCCTCCTGCCAGAATACCCACTGATAGAGAGGCGCACACTTGTGACATTTAGTTTGACTTTGCTTGATAAGTAGACATGAAATGTCGACAGGCCTATCATGTTTGTCAGTTTATTCGGGTAAAGCTGAACACGACCTTGATACTGAAGGTCATGCTAATAAGACCATGCCGTTTGAAATTGAGACGCAGGAGTAAATAGGACCTGTATGTTGCCTATCTCCCTGACTGCATCACTGACAGCAATAAAGTAATGTTGTACATACATGAAGAAAATATGTCATTCTGAGATGTGTGAGAAATAAATAAATAACATTATAATATTTTTTTTAGGTGCCAAAAGATAGTTGTCAGAAATGTGGTGCAACTCTAAGCAAACAATGTAGTTATTTGTTCAGTTTATATATTGGCTAGTTCTACTCAATATTTACACTAGGCTTATGATGCTGCTCTTCCTAGGTTGAAAGTCAATACAGTTGTACCACCATGAAGCAGATTGTCCTCATCACAATGTGATGAATATATGTATAGCTTAATGCCTGGAATTTAACATATAAGTACAACTCGAAATGTAGTAATTACCGAGCCTAGACCTAGAACAATGCATCGTTATGTCCGCGCATGCTTCAATGTAGTCAGGGTTTGTTGTTGCAATTAGGTGTCAAGTCTGGTTTGTGACAAATTATTTACTTTTCATGGGCAATGGTGTCTGTCTTGTACTTTGTCCTACAAACTATGTGAACATACAGGTATGTGTGTTTGTGTGCATGTGTATGTATCCATTGCATTGTTTTCAGTTTGTGGCATTTCATGTATTATGTTACTTATGTTACTGATTTAACTAGAAATAGAAATATAGAAATGTTAATATAGAAATAGTATTTGAAATATAAACATCAAAAGTACAATGTTATTGTATTGAGTAGGAAATTCTGCATGATTGAGAGATATATAATATAATAAAACGAGTCCATCGCACCTAAAATGCACCGAAATCAGGCTATATCTGTCAATGTACGTACGTAATAATAATCATAATAATGATATGTTGTTGGCAATATGTATACCTGGAAGTGCCTCTCAGGGGCAATATTCCTCTCCTGCCTCTGCAATATTCTCCATCACACACACACACACACACACGCATACACACATACACACATACATACATAGATATACATACATACATACTTTAAATGGCTATTCTTGTTCTTTGACCAAATTATTTTGGCATTCCCGTCTGACACTTCCCTGACAGCCCATGATATGTGAATACCTAAAGTATTATTTTGATATGTCTGTTGTAGTTTACAAACAGCCACATGCACATATGACAGTAACAGCCACATACGACAGTAACATGTAACAGTATATATGCGTATCTGAAGTCTCTAATGAGCTGTCATACTTGAGGTAGTGACACACTGTACACATAATTCACGTCATCACCACTAAAGTACAGTATGCGTGTATGTGGACTGTCATATTATTACTTGTATCCATAGCTGGGTCACTCTGACTTAAACCAACAAACGATTGACATAATTTGTAAATGTATTCATATGAATTTCAAACCACTGAACTTGTCCTGTTCACTGAGCTGTGAAATTGTCTACATTTTCGCACACTCCGTCATCATCTACCTATTCCACTTATCATCAGTTTATTATTTCAGGACAATATATGGGTCCATAATATTCAAGAAATGCTTTTATGTGTTTGACCGTCAATAATTTTTTCCAATGTTGATTTGACATAGTGTACTCCAATTTTATCTGATATTCCACAATGAAACACTTCAATAACAGTGACTAGACTTTCAATTGTTAATTATTTTCACAATCAACATTTTGATTTAAAGCAGTCGTATTCTTTTGTAAACCAAACCCAAACTATTTCAGTCCTTCTGAGTACGCTCTCAAATGAAAGTATGGCTTTAACTGCTAACCTCTCTTGAATACAGTGATTGTGTCTTGTGATTACCTGTAGTTTGGCCTGGAGTATAATGCTATTCCTGCTGTCGTGTGGGGCCATGTCAGTGTGGTGCAACTGTAGCGGACAGGTAGCTGTATGATCTACTGGCTGCTCCAGTCTGTGGCCAGCCGGATCTACTGACAGCATCGTGCTGGTGGTCGTCTCCCTCCTGGACATGACTTTTGGAGTACCCATTCTACTTACTCACACTTGTTTTCTTTAAAGGTGAGTTTCTTTGTGTTTCACATACTTGTGTCGCACTTCAATGACTGTGATTTTCCGTAACTTCGTGATGGGAGGTCCTTCCATCCCATGGCGTGACAATGTGTTGCGTATCACAGTGTCGTGCCTCTCCCAGTAATCTGACAACATGGCATGACGATGTCTTGTGTATCGAAGTGTCGTGCCTCTCCCAGCAATCTGCTGTGGTAGTTGTTGCCAGATGTCTAACTGTTACCTGTTTGTATGACATCAGTATTTATGGCATACAGTGTAAGATATAGACATGTACAGAGTCATGCACTGAGGTACTTAAAATAGTCACTTGTACTCTGCATGTCATCAGGTTCACTGACTGTACCCGAGCCTTTACTGTAGTGCTTACGTTTGATAGTGTTTGCCCAACTTGGCTTCATCATTTGGATACAGGTGGTACCACTTGATGTTTAAGAAAATACAACATTATTTATTAATTTCATCCTCATTTAGTGTTCAATACATTACAACATATTTTTACCATTTTCGTATTATACATGCATGGTGTTCACCATCGTTTGGTGTTCATTATTGCATACATATGCATCTCTTAATGTTATTGCGTTTAATAAGCTAAGACATTTGGATGTAGTAAGCTAAGTAAGAATTATGTAGATGTAATAAGCTAAGACATATGTGTACACATGTAATAAGCTAAGGCATATGTGTACACATGTAATAAGCTAAGACATGTGTACACATGTAATAAGCTAAGACATGTGTACACATGTAATAAGCTAAGACCTGTGCACAGGTAGTAATCTAAGATGTGTACACATGTAGTAAGCTAAGACCTATGTGTACACATGTAGTAAGCTAAGACCTATGTGTACACAGGTAGTAAGCTAAGACCTATGTGTACACATGCAGTAAGCTAAGATTGATGTGGATGTAAGTAGACACAGTTGTGGTAGGTGAGTATGATCCAGTCTTTTCCTGGTATCAGCGGATCTTTAAGCAGATTAGTTTGTTTGAGGAACTCCACACATTGTCTGGGCATCTCTGTACAGTGATGTCCTCTGTTTAGGTACATTAACAAGTCAATTATTATTCGTAACTTGACAGTCAAGTACATTTACATGGAATATGTTTGGCTGTTGGTGGCGCAAATGTTTCATTTTGTAAGTATTACATCAACCTTCTATAAAACGTTTTGAACAAAAGTGTTTGATTAAGTTATAACAGGTATGGCAGGTATTTCTATTTAATGTAAAAGGGGAAAAAAAAGAGTAAATGAAGTCTTATTCCGCCATGTTGATTTATGTCCTGCCGTTCAGCAGAAACGTTGCTGTTTGTTACAGATTGTTTATTTTTTCAGGCAGAGTAAACATGGTCCAGGAGATCTGAGACTGTTTACATGAGTGTAGGGATGTCCATTGTAGGGACTCCCCATCTCTTATGTAGGGGCTCGATGCTAGGAATATACTGTGTCGTTTAGCCTGTAGGCAGCTAGTGTATCATTTAACCTAGAGGAGATTGACACACTGATGGAAGGTCGTGATACAGACATTCCTGAATTAATGAATAACGTTAGCTTGGATTCTGTGACACCCAGCTAAGGTATACAAGTAGCAAGTAATATAACACGAGTCAGAAGCATTTTGTCAATAGTAAGCCCAACTTTCTTGTGATTGGCATGGCAACAGTGGGAAACTGAGGTCTATCCATCATCATGATATCATTGCATTGCTGGATGTCACGATGTTGGGAATTGTATGTAAAATGGCATCAACAGATTCTTAGAAATTTTACAACATAAATTATAAGTTGAACTCTGTGCTAGTCTGTCACTATTCAGTAATCTCTTTAAATATGTGTGGTGACTTGGATGATAATGAGGTATACTGTATATACATGTACCAGTATTTGTATATGTATATTTTAAGATAAGAGGAATGTGACTATAATAATGTATTGTTCACATCATGTCATGAGATGTGATAATGTGACATAACTGTCATGAGATGTGATAATGTGACATAACTGCCATGATATGTGATAATGTGCCGTTACTGTCTGTATGTTGTGAAGTCCTACTGTAGCTATGTCTGCCATTGAGATTGAGATATGTGATAATGTGCCGTTACTGTCTGTATGTTGTGAAGTCCTACTGTAGCTATGTCTGCCATTGAGATATGTGAACTTTATTCCTGTATTTATATTTATTTATTCAGAAAATTAATTTAGTATGGATATTTGTACCTGTGCATTAAAAAGGAACGTGTAGAGGAAACATTACAGATAAAGTATACATACACAAATGTATCAAGGCAGATATATTTACTATGTAATTTTAACACTAACCAATTTATCAAACTTGTCTGTACCCTGGCAATGCAGTTATGATCCTTGGTCTGTCAGGACCAGCCGGTGGCAGCAGGTTTACTGCAACATTCAGCACTACGGATGTTGCAGGTTTCCTCCTGCCCTATACTGACAAGCTGTGATATGAATGAAAGAATCTTGAAAGTGGCTCTAAACCCAATTAAGAAAAATATATAAAACGTTAATGTTCTGATTTTACAGAAGTTCTGCAGATGTTATTTTGAGCAGGTGAAGTGACACATTTGAACTGGGTGTTGTTGACCCTCGTACTGCTGTCAGTGGTTATCAACTTGTGTCTTTGATCTCTCCTGTCGACGTGTCTGACCACAATGTCACCCAGGACTTGCCAGATGCAGCTCACAATGTCAACCCACCGTGATGGATGGTGGGAACGAATTGATGATTGAAGAAGATGGTTTCTGCTTACAGGACCAGGCCCTCATTGATTTGACTTCACATCGAACATCCCATGTAACGTCCCATCTAACGTGACGATAATTATCGCGGTATCTGCGTCCTTGGCCAGACCGAGAGCAGCACATACCTGTCATTGTGGACACACCTGATAAATACTGCAGCTTTCTTCTCTAATCTGCTCCATTGTTGCTATGTGTGTCTGTAACATAACTTGCACCGCAGTCTGCCCAAATGAACTGTGTAGTTGAACTGTAAATATGCCCGTAAAGGAGTTCCCAGGAATTTCCCCCGGCCTTCTCGGGCTGTTGGCTGCTGACAAATTAACACTGGTGAGCGGCTGACTGTACAAGTTAACAGTTATTAACATAAGATGGGTATTTGATTGGTGATGGCAAAGGTTGTATAGCAGTGTGTGCCGATACTCTCGAGAGGTATACACTGTCAGGTATACGGACAGGCTGATTACATCATTATAGATTATAACATTTCCTGTTACTCTTCACATTGTTAGCAAATTAACAGGTTGCTATTTAATCAGTTCATCTCAGCTGTGTTCTTTCATTGTGAAAAGTTTGAGAATCATCGTTTTTATAGCATTCCCTGTGTGCTAATTTCTCCTGTGCGAGATCACCACGACCTGTGTTGACCTTGTTATGACCTTGTCACTCAATGATGGCCTGAAAGCTTGTCTTGTTTGGAAGATAGCAGCCTACAGGTAGTAGACCTAGTGTCCTATGTAGATATCAGCAATTGCATTCTTAAGCAGAGAAGTGACTCATTAACATAAATATATGCTAACAACTTTACATTGAGGGAAGAAAGTCCCAGAAGTTAAATATCTACTCACGAACATATTGATCATTTCAACCAGCACTATTACTGTGTCTCAGCATTCTATCTGTGCACCTTGTTTGTATGTTGTTGGCCAGTATCATGTTTATTGCTTGCATTGTTGACAGGATTCCTTTAAAGAAATCCAGTGGAAATGGAATGTCTTGCCACTGTAGCCACGGTAACAGCAAATTCCATGGTGACCATGAACTGATGCTGACCTGACATTGAGGTTACGACTTCATGCTCAACTCACATTGGATTCAAATCTCAATGTAATATGTCATTTGAAAATGATATTGGTTTTATAACATTGGGACCTCACACACAATGCATGTACAAGACTTCTAAACTAGATAGTCTTCATGTTTTAAATTTCAAAAATATATATATATTTAGGAACATTATTGCATTAAACACAAGATAGTCCAAGGCAGCCATCTGTAACATGTTCTTAGGAAAATAGGTTGTAATAACCAACTATTCTATCTGTTGTGTTGCCATGGTTACAAACCATACACAATAGACCTTGACTTTTTCATAGGTGTGTGTGTGTGTATGTGTATGACGTCAGTAACCTGTAAACCAGTGACCTATTTTCAGCTGTGTATATCTGAGATTGAACATATTGTAATATTTTATACAGGATTATGACCTGTATGAATGCAGCTCAGTCAGTAATTGTACAATGATTACAGCATTGCAGCCTGTAGACGTGCGTCCGTGGATGTGTGCTGATACTTTTATAGCCTCAATATGTCTTTAGGAACGTCTGTGTCTACAGGTGTCTCCATACACAGGTATAGCTGGCTACAACTAATGGAGAATAATTGTGGATAGGTTTGTGTACTTACAGCATGGAAGTCTTTCTCAGTTATTATATATTTTATTACAGCTGTAAATACCAGCAGGCTATCAGAAGGTATTCTGTTACAACACATTATTTACATAAACTTTATGTACCCTGTAAATGCTATACTTGCATTCCATAGCTACTTCACTTCTATCAAACTTTGGCTCATTCGGTAGAGCATTGGACTCACAATCCAGCAACTCGGGTTCGAATCCCAGGATTGGCATGATCCTCTGTTACACTTGCTTATGTCGTTGTCTTGAGGTTTCTCTTTTGGATAAACTCAATGATGTTTGTTGGTTCCAAAGCAAATCTTTCCAAGCTGCAGTATACAGATGTACCATGTCTTACCATCGGCAATGCTGTTGTCTATCCAGTGAAAACTGTGAGAAATCTGGGTGTGTGGTTTGATGAGCATCTCACCATGAACCATCACATTACTCGTGTGTGTCACAGTGCCAGTTATCAACTGAGAATCATCGGCAAGCTGCGTGCTTATTTAAATGAATCATCGACAACTAACTTGAAGCTATTCCTTGTTATGTCACGACTGGACTTTTGTAATGGTATCCGTTCTAACATCACACAAGAACGGCTTAACCGACTCCAGGTTATACAAAATACAGTAGCACGTATCATCTTCTGATCTTCAAAATTTGACCACATCACCCCACTGCTGAAAACTCTCCACTGGCTGCCAATATCTGAACGGATCGACTACAAGATCCTGCTGTATTGTTATAAATGTCTACACAACCTTGCACCATCCTACCTTTAACCTTACTGAGCTCCTTGGGGTTTGGGGTTTAGAGCCACTTTCAAGATTCTTTCACTTATATCACGGCTTGTCAGTTTAGGGAAGGAGGAAACCCGCAACATCCATAGTGCTGAATGTTACAGTAAACCTGTGAGCACCGATTGGTACTGGCAAAACCAAGGATGATAACTGCATTGCCACTCTACAGACTATCAATATCGCGTCGGAAAAGTAACTTTTGCTAACATTGATGCTAGGCTCCTGGGGCGGGATTTGAACCTGGGACCTTCGGCTCCAAAGTCCAACGTTCTACCACTGCACTACCACCCGCCCCCTCCTCATTTCATTGTAACTATGGTAACGGACAATATCTGTCAAGTTGTTTTCGTCACAACCTCCCGCTGTGCCGTAAAACAGTAATTCACTCACTCGTCAAAACCATTGACTGACATGGATCAACACCTGCTGAAAATACAGACTGTATGCAGACTCTCATGTCTTCAGTGGTGTGGCAGCGCACCTTTAATGCAGCTCAATCAATGAGATGTACATGAACTCTTCTCTATGTGTATACAGTTCTCTATACAATGTCATTTTTGTCATAGCGGTCAGTCTTGACTGATTTGTGAGCCTTGAGGCCAGGTCATAGCTATACGCTTTTTGGGTCATTTTCTTTTTATGATTTAGATGATTGGATTGAACCTTTAGAAATATATCTATGTCTCGTATGTCTATTAAACACCGCCAGTAAAAAGGTCCCAAGTTTTATGTAGTTCAATAGTTGACTTCACGAATCTGCCAGATCATTACTTGAAAAGTTCAACACTACAAAAAGTTTAATTTTACCGTTATCTTCCATTTCTAAGTATCAGTAAATAGCATGATTGTGATACGATGATAAAGCCGTGTGAGCTACCCACAACGCAATCAGAATGTGCGTGGAGCCGTGACTGGAACACTGTTCCTGTTCATGCACCGTGACGTAACAATGTAGGAATATTGAGCTGCAAATACCATTGATGAAACGCTGTGGAGACCGTGATTGTTTTGTACAATATCACACTCTGAATAGCACATAGGAATAATACATATTGTTGATTGATATTAACATGGGATCAGATACCTGAGGAGTATTGTTCACAGTGTTGGTAATATGAACAAAAATTGTACGTGTCGTAAGTCGTTCATTCAGTTTCCTAGAATAGCCATTGTATGTCAGTCTGATAATAAAAAATAAAAAAGTAATAGTCAAATTTTTCAGTTAACATGTTAAAGTCCGTAGATAAAAAGATGTCATATTTTAATTGCTTACAACAATTTCAACATGAAAGAGAAACATTATTGCTGTGACCACACATATTTTAACATCTTTGTTTCCACGATATGCGAATCATGTACAGATGAAAGATTCCCACTATGACATTAAGAAATAAATCACGTAAATGTAGGTGATGTAAATGATGGTGTGGTAGCATGAAATTAGTTGCTCATTATAGTTTCTCATGAAATTAGTTGCTCATTATAGTTTCTCATTATAGTTTATCATGAAATTAGTTGCTCATTATAGTTTCTCATGAAATAAGTTGCTCATTATAGTTTCTCATGAAATTAGTTGCTCATGGAGTTAGTTGCTCATGTGGACATGCTGTCAACAAGACATGATCTGTGTAGCCATTTAGAGGTCGGAGGTCAATCATGTGTCCAGAGGTAAGACTGATTGAGGAATATCGTGAGACTGAGAGAATAAGACACGGCATTTGACCTGGCACTGTGGGCCAGTGAACTAGAGACGGGTGGTTGATTACATGCGTGAGCCTCATTGCTCAGAACAATTGCAGCTACAATTGATTGAAAGTAAGTCGGTTTGCATGAAACTACAATAGTTTTAGCTAACTATATTCTCAAGTATTGTTGCAATTAAAGTGTTTTATGCAATGGACTTTTTGTAGCACATCCCTACAATTTGACTGACAATCAATTGTAGCTATAACTGTTCTGATCTTGATAGTCCAGGTGGTTGTGTCAAAGTCGGATACATTGTGTCTTATGTGTAAGAGACAAGTTCAGACATAGCATCTAACATGTCTAAATGTCACTATTTTGAAAACATACACCATAGATTTCATGTTTATATGTGGTCTGGATTTTCTCGTTTCACGAAAATTCGGAAATCAATGAATCAATAGTACATCTTAATATTTTACCCTACCTGTCCCGTGTTTGCCGTGCTATGTCTTAATTAGGCAGGACAATCACACAGAGTATAGCTGCTGTGGGTGGATCCAGTGTATTGATCAGGCAATAATCGGGGCTAGTGTTGTTCCCACCCTGTTATACGCTGCTTCTGTTTTAGTCTTGTATTGGTCATACGTCAACGATATATGGATTTTTCATTGATGTTTTTTTGGTGCTGACATTGATACAGGAATACTGTGTATAGATGCTAGTGGTTGTCTGTGCAAGTATGTGGTGGTGATGGCCCATGTCTCGGTAGTCGGGCGTTGGTACGTCAGATGATGGGGGCCATGCTAGTACATACCTATGTATGTAAATATTGGCTCGGTGGAGCTTTAAACACTGCATGATAGACAACCTCTGCAGTTGGCTGCCATCCAACAGCTATCTGGCCATACATGGCTGTATGTCACCGTACAGCGTATACCCAGATAACCTGTATACCATGATGTCTTATCGCTATTCCTTTTATCAGTGAAGCTGCGCTCTGTTTCATATATATCCCGAGTTAGGCGTGGAGTATCGGCTGGTGTATGTATCCAGGCTCTGGATGGTTTCAGTGTAAAGTAAGACTTATTTCCACATTTGGTCTTTAATCAGTGTTGTTTTTATAACAAAACACACACACCAGTTAACAGGAATATTGAAGAGCATGGCCGCCACCTGATAAGCATTAGCTGTACTTTCATTCTATGCTATCATCTGTCTTTTCACGGGATCGAATGAACACGAGCTAATCCCATTGTTAAATGATACTACCTCAACTACACGTATCAACTAGTCTATCACATCTACATATGAGTCCTTGTGAGACCTGCCTTCAGTGGCAATGTAGTAGAGACATGGCGGCAATCACTGGCAATCACTGGCAATCTGGGAGATACGCTCCACTAATAATGAAATGGTATCGGGACGGTCATTCTGGTCGTTCATTCGTGTGTTCATTCACTTGTTCATTGATGTGTTCAGGTGTTCCATTCCCACGGTGTTCAACAGGCCAGATTACATCTCGTGTAATTACAACTGTTTTACTGTTAAATTATCTGTGAGATCTAGACATGTCTGCTAACAAATACTCCTGAATATGTGCTAGATATTGATATCTGTACATGTTGGAAAGAAAGATATTTTTTCAAGAAATGTGAAAATAGATATATATGTAAGAATTTTGTAAAATTATGATTATTAATAATATATTTGTTTGTTAAAATTATGATAATTATTATTGTTAATTTTAATGTGTGATGTTGTATCTACATGCACACAACATAGTGAAGATTAAATAAGTATGTACACATTGCATGCTGAACTAAGCACACTACTTATGTACTTAACAACCCAGTCCAGAAATTCCATGACACCTTTCTTAAATACCACGGAATATTTCTACTTCAATCCATTAACAGGAGCAGGCAGAGTTCAGACAGACAACATTATCTGACATATTTGTAATAAAAGATGCACTTACAGCCCCACTGTATTGAAAGCAAACTTCACAGGTTTGTGGCTTTGAATTGAGGCCAGGATTTCTGTTGACAATGATTATAGGTGAGAGGAGGCTAGGATCACTGTACTGTAGGATCGGCTTGTCAACCAGGAGGTCCTAGGTCCTCACTGTAGTCTACAAGTCCTCACTTTAGTTAGAAGGTCAGCCTGTCCTCACACTAGTCAGCAGGTCCTAGGCCCTCACTCTTAGTCATCTGGTCCTGAATTTAGTCAGCAGTCCTAGGTCCTTGCTCCCTTTAGCTGGTCCTTACTCTAGTCAGCAGTCCTAGGTCCTTGCTCCCTTTAGCTGGTCCTCACTCTAGTCAGCAGATCCTAGGTCCTTACTCTAGTCAGCAGGTCCAATGTCCTTACTCTAGTGAGCAGGTCCAATGTCCTTACTCTAGTCAGCAGGTCAGCAGGTCAGCAGGTCCTCACCTCACTTTAGTCAGCAGCCAGACAACTAAACTAGATAGTCACACTTTATCTATACAACTATTAATTAAACAACTGACGATGTTTCGATAAGGTGTACTAGGTAATGTTAACTATGCTATTGTTTACATGTACTATTAACATGCAATAAGAAGGAAGGTACTTTCAGGTTCTATATTTCATATAGTAATTCCTATTTTCTTCTCTTTTTTTATAATATACATTTACCTGACATAGACTTGCATCCTTTTCCTGAACTGTTTGAGTTTAATACGTCATTGGATATTGTAATAGCAGGAAATGGATTTCTCTCACTGATACTGTTAGGGATGCAAAGTTTTTTTGAGTGTGTGGGTAGAAGAGCCTTGTTAAGTCTAGACTAGGCTGTGTATTGTGTTCAGCCATGTATACCACTCCACCAACTGTCACTGTCAGTATTGCATACTGCCTCTCCACGCGGATACCTACCGAGCCATCCAGAGGTCGTCCAGCACTGGCAGCTACAACTTGACAATTCTTTCAGAAAATGTGACCTCAACGTGTGGACTATTCCTTCCAGTTGTGATCCTACGGTAGTCTTGTCAGTTTGGATATAGCTGTGTTTTCTCAATATAGGTAAGAGTGTTTATCATAGCAATAATCTGGGCAGGGCTATTTCGATCTCAGCTTGTCTGGTGACTGTAGGTGTGACTCTGAGACCAGGGTATGTTTATACATGGAAGTCCGGACAGATAGGCCCAGCTTTCACAACGACGCAGTCGACAGTTTGTGGACAATATTATGCTGGGCAGAAAGTTAACACAGAGTTGTGCGAGATGGATGAGCTTGACAGATGGTGCAGTGTATGTGAAGTGTGAAATATGACTCATCTATTTCTGGCTAGTGTCCATGGTTCTGAATATTACTCACGATGAGCCCACGGCATTGATCTGCTGTCTGTAGTTTGACAGTTCTGTACATCGGAGCACTGGATGTATACACAGTTGACGTCTATCTACATGTATCATCTATACAGATGACAGGGAGCAAGTAGCCAGGTATCTGATGATTGGTTGTGCACTGTTCAGTTGAAGTCTTCGAGATGGTGGTTACTAGTCTTACCAAAATATGTAATATTTCTGTAGGTTAAAATCAACATATCTCCTGGTATATGAATTGTTAACCTATCGCAAACTGTCTTGTCAAGCATAGCCATGTGTCAAGGATGTAAACAGATGCTATCGTCGATCCCGGACATTCCTGTTTACATTTATTTCAGCGCACAATGCTTCATACTTTCATTTATACCTGAAGACCAAGTTGTAACCTTTTGGACACATCTCACACATGGTTAAATTAGATATAATCAAGTTTTGCTCAACTTTAAACTTGGCAATATTCTCATTAATCGATGGCTACTGTCACTAAATGGGACTGACAGCTCGTAGTAATAATAATAATGTATTTATATAGTGCCTACAATAGAGACAAATACATGTAGCAGGATTGAGATGGTATGGATCTGAGTAATAGGATAATTCAAGACCGTTTTTATTTCAAAACTTCCGACAATGTGCTAATTTGCGTTATCTAACTACCTGCGAGTAATTGTAATATACTAAATTGTTTTTGGATAAATTAGTTTACAATTGACAAATCAAGATTTGTTATGGTCTTGAAATTATATTGCAGTAATGTCTTTTATTTTCCCCCAATTTTTCAATTTAATAATATATCTTTGAGTCTTTACTAATACAAAAGTGTGGACACATAATTGCCAGCTCATGACGTCAAAATACATGTCTGGTTGGGAGAAGTTTTGTTGATAAATATATAATAAAAGTATATTATCAATATGATATTTCATCTGTCTAGTGAAATAGTATGTGCCTTTCATCTTGTTAGTCATTAGTAGGCATATTATTTTAAGAAAATGCTTTCTTATTAAAGTAGGAACCGCATTGATGATAGCTATGTTAACATTATGAGATAAGTCGGAATTGACATTGATCTGACAGGTCACAGGTGGTATAAATCTAGTAGGTTACAGGTGGTGTATATCTAGAAAGCTATGGGTGGTATGTAATGATTCCTATATTTGTACCCAAGTAGTTATTGTCACATCAAGACAAACAAAAACGTATGACCGGCCAGTAGTCAGGTGGTAATTAGTATCACTGCTAGATTGTGGTCAGGTGGTACTACCAGCTTGGGGATTTGTCTAATGACAAAGTATCCACTGTTCATTCAGAAAGCTGTTTCTTGGTATCCTCTCTGTTGCTGTCCCTTGTTGATCTCAGTTGTCATGGCAATCCCTTGCAAACTGGCCATGAGCCGAGGTTTCATCTGACATGAGCTGGTTGTGATGGATTGTTCTGATCCTGGCAGTCGGAACATTTCACCTGGAGGATTACTCAGAAAACTGGACAGCTGGATTAGTGCGACTCAGAATATAGAGTGAGTGAGTGAGGAATCATGCAGTGTGTTGGAACTAGATCCTAGTTGGAGTTGCCTGGAGTCCGAAGATCTGTGAGGGAGAAGTTGGTGTTTGTGTGTTCATCTTAAGGTGCAAGTTTGTGTGTTCATCTTAAGGTGCAAGTTTGTGTGTTCATCTTACAACAACAAACACCAACTTCTCCCTCACAGATTTTCCAACTTAATATCAACGTTCTAATTCATTTAGTGGCCTTTACTGGAGCTGGTGGTAGCACGGTGGTAGAACGTTGGACTTCAGAGCCAAGGTTCAAGGTTCAAATCCCGCCCAGGGAGCCCGGCATCAATGTTCGCGGAAGTTATCTTTCTGACGCAATATTAATAGGATTCGATGTCTGTAGAGTGGCAATGCAGTTATCATCCTTGGCCTTGTCAGTACCAGCCTGTGCTCGGAGGTTTACTGCAACATTCAGCGCTACAGATGTTGCGGGTTTCCTCCTGCCCTAGACTGACAAGTCGTGATATAAGTGAAAGAATCTTGAAAGCGACAACCAAAAATTGGCCTTTACTACACATTATGACTATTTTCAACTCATTGACTGTAACAGTGTCTTCATTCTTTATTGTATACCTGATTTACTATATATCATTACTCTCTGTGGTTTAAACCTGATTTATTATATATCATTACTCTCTGTAGTTTAAACCAAATTTATGATATGATATTGTTACTCTCTGTAGTTTAAACCTGATTTATTATATAATATTGTTACTCTCTGTTGTTTAAACCTGATTTATGATATTATTGTGTTACTTTCTGTAGTTTCTCACGATCTGACATGGCTTTTGGGTCAAATCATAACACCTCGTTGTGTGTTAATTTTTTTTTAACTTCCTGTGACTCATGGACTCTGTGGCTGGAGGTCCCTGGACATTGCTTCAGATCACAGTAGACTCATGGAAGTGTTCCAGCAGTTTGTACTGTTTCTGTGGGAAGAGAAGCAACAACAACTGATAACTGAGGGCAATTGTCTGACTACTGGTTCATGTAGTACACATTAACATTAGGAGTAAGAGGAAGCTGCACACTGGTTACTAAACCAGTCTAAGCTGATTATACATATATTTTACATCTGCTACCAGTTGGCTGTACCTGGGTTGTGTTGTTCATCATGGCTACCAGTTGGCTGTACCTAGGTTGTGTTGTTCATCATGTTTGTTGACGTGATGTGTAGAGGCCCGGTGGCAATAAGTGGGCAGCAAGTCTGCGGAGGGGTGTGATGAAAAATATGCTACATTCCAATCTGAAAACTGGTCTTTGTTGGGTGTGTATAAAGTTAAACAATGCAGGGTAATGTTCTGTTGGCTGCAGGAAGTAATATCAACGTGGAAGGTTGACTTTATGTTTTTTGGTTGTGTGAACAATAATTGTTGCAGTAGTCTGAGCCTGATGTAGTACATTATATTGATAGAAAGTTCACATCCCAGACTACAGAAAGTACAACTGATAGTCAATGGCAAATATGCAACTCATGAACATATTTATGGTAGAGTTGTCCTCTCATATTTATATCATTTATGTAGAATGTGAACTTCATGGTATATTATCTATAATGTGAACGCCTATGCAGCATATTGAACATCCTGTATGTTTAACACCTAGATGACGACATTGCTCTGTATTTGTACAAGTGATGATAGCTACACTGCGTACACCAGTGTGTGTGTGCAGTCTGTACCAGTGTGCAGCAGCGGATCGGGTTGGGGGTAGGTTTAGGTCTTAGGTGTCTGAAGACCCCCCCCCCCCTATGCCCTAGGGGTGGGGTGGGGTATCTTGGATCCCCCCCTGTGCTGCCCAAATTTTGCTTTATATATAACAAAGTGAAAGCACAACCCAATGAACATTGAAATTGATCGGTTTTCGAATATTTAGGGACAACAAAATTAAAGTACAAAATATGGTTATTTCTGTTACGATTAACATCATTCTGATTCTTGTTATTTCTTGAGAATATGTTGTAGTTTAGTATGCACTATATACTGAGTGTAATATATACTATGGCGCCGGAAAGTTACATCAAAGTTTGGGATGATAGCCGATTAACAAACATGCAAAGCGACACCAAAGTTTTCGTTCTGTATTTAGAGCACCTATTTAAAAGAAATATAAAATGAGTATGCTGTTATTTGTCAAAGTAGACATATGGAAATTTCACTCAGTATAGACCTTGCACGATCTTTCAATGTACTCCATTCTTGCCTAGACCACCAGAAGTGAACATAAAAATGCACATAAAATAGGACAGTTTTAAAAAACTACCTTTTTCAACTGATTCGGATTCATATGTTATCATCTTTCTTCAAACACATGAATTTCATATCATTATATTTAAACTGATGTACCATATGTGACAATATTGGTGGACGTTTATAGACTCTTACCTCATAGTAATATGAGCGATATCTAAAGAGCGCAGTAGTGCTCATTGACATCGGAAAAATGTTATAATGCAATTGAGTCTCGCTGTATATTTGTCAAGGTATACTGTTAAAACTTCGATCATTTGAATGACATATTTCCTACACAGTACTCATTTAATACATCTAAAAACGTAGCTGAAAACGTATGTGTTCAATGCAATATATTTGATGGATTAGTATTTCATTCCTCTTGATTAAAATACACAGATAAGCCATATATGATCTTAAACAATGTATCATGTATTAAAATTGGTTGAAGTTTAGACAATCAATTATCTACCCATATTATAAGCAATTGCAAAAGACAGTCATTTTACATATACGCACTCTGCTACTGAGAATGGCCTCTTGAAAATTACAGTCCCGATGATAAATAGACTGAATTTCAGATATGGATATGGCATATGAAATCAATATGTATAGCAAGTCTTGTGTAAACATGTCAATCAGATGTTAAAATCGACACGGAATACTGCATGGAAATGTCAAAATCATGGTCCTTAGACTAGACACTGTGGTACCAGACACCCTCTCTCATCCCCCTCCCTCTCAGTCCGTTTATGTGATCAAACGGGCGCACTGACAATATGGTAGATACCTGACATGTGACAGCATGATTAGATGTGTGTATCAAAATGAATTAAATGTTAACATTCAAGAGATGCACAAAACAACAAAGGCTTTTTAATGTGATGTATTAACATATATTTGCAAAGAACACAGCAGTACCAGGGTTTAACCTGACGCAGGAATCCTGCATATTTGACGTATTAAATGGACAAAATTCTCCTTCCTCAACCTCCGTTGCGTCATATTGACACAACACAAGATTTGCAAATCATAAATCAATATTCATATGATCTTAAAGTCTTCATAAACCCCACAGACATCGTTTTTATTTTCGAGTTTACAATGTTTATAAACAACCGGCCCAGTCTGCGAACCAAAAGTTCATTAGTACCAGTCTAAATTTAGAACATGCACACCCCGCGTGTCAGCTCCGTATATCGGCATAACTCGTCACATGGGGGCTATTTTTACCGCAATGTATGTTGTTGGCTGAATTCTGTAATTCTGTCAAATTGAAAATGGCAAAGAAACAGTCTGCGTTGGATTGGTTTTTTCGATGTACTCCGATATTTGTCCGTTATTCGTTCAACGTACTTCGAACTGCCTGATCTGGTAATCTAATTAAAACACTAGATAATTAAGAAACAGCCGCAAAAGGATATAAATGACAATTTCTCAGAGACATAAGATCGCCTGGACAGATTGATTGTTCATAAAAGATTGCTAAAATTTAAAACTAATAAATAAATTAACGATTTGTAGTACACGACGACAATATATTGCTGGCGTCAATTTTTTTTTTCTCTCTATGTATGACAGATAAAGTCTTTTGCAAGAATATATATCACTTCCATGTGGAAAGTAATAACAATTTTAGGAACATCAGTAAAAAAAAACATCGAATGGCTTCAGTCTTTCATATTAATTAATACTATAGATACCTATGGGATGCGGGGCGGGTGGTAGCGCAGTGGTAGAACAGTTGGACTTCGGAGCCAAAGGTTCCAGGTTCAAATCCCGCCCCGAGAGCCCGGCATCAATGTTCGCGAAAGTTACCTTTCTGATTGATAGGATGCAATGTCTGTAGAGTGGCAATGCAGTTATCATCCTTGGTCTTGTCAGTACCAGCCCATGCTCGCAGGTTTACTGCAATATTCAGCGCTACGGATGTTGCGGGTTTCCTCCTGCCCTAAACTGACAAGTCGTGA
>JAUTBT010019165.1:0-21562 GCA_032361225.1 Lepetodrilus schrolli
CTCTCTCTCTCTCTCTCTCTCTCTCTCTCTCTCTCTCTCTCTCTCTCTCTCTCTCTCTCTCTCTCTCTCTCTCCTAATGCATGGCATACCAGTAGCTGCCAGGTCTAACTGCCTAATGCATGATAGATAACCGGTGGCCATCTATATAATACTTTGTCAAAGACGACAGATAATTTTAGATGAATAATAGGATTGACTCATAGGGACTTGCCACCGGATAGTACAAACTATAAAAAAAACTATTTATTATAGTATAGTACTTGATGTAGTAATATTATTTCATATATTAACATGATACTACACTATATTTAATAGTAAAACAAATAGTAGAATGGCTGGGTGACATTTCGATATATTAGTTTTAGAGTGATTTTTACTATCAATATTAGTATATTATTATAAATATTATTACATCAACTATCAAATAATAATATTTATAATTATGTTGTGCATGTGGATTGAATAATTATAATAAAATGTGATACTATATTTTTATGTTCGGTCTTGTGTAGGAGTCAATATTTGGTCAATTTTAAAGTTAATTAATAATGCATGACTAAATGCAACCATTCTAAATAATATGCTGACAAATATTGGAATATAAGACAAGCAATCATCAATGCATAAACCTAAATTGAAAGTGATGTAAGCATATTTAATCAGCTGTTAATGTAAAAAAGCCAGACAGTGTACGTGCAAAGCTAGACAGCGTGTGTACCGACACTATGTTTCTCGCCTCGACAGTCCGTGCACGGTTACTGGAAGTGTAAATATTTACCTTTCAACCCTGCTCGTCACCCCACGCGTGCGCAGTGATTGATATATACATTCAATTTGATGTGGGTATCCTTGCCCTTGTTGGACGTCATAACATAGCAAACATATATATTATGATAGAACAACACGACTGTCAATTTCATTTAAAAAAAAATGATAGTCATAAAAAAGTTTAAATTAATTACTAGCCCGGTTGAACATTGGACGCTTTATCGAACTTTGGACTGGAGCAGCGTCTACATATGCCAAGAACAGTTTACCGACGTTGAATTACAAGTTTGATATCCAAGCTGAAATTTGAAACAAGATACAGAAAGGCATTCTTCTATGCAAATGTACGCACAACTCAACGTATTGATGGTTTGTCTCAGTCTCTTATCGATCCGCAACATGCGAAGAGCTCTTCGTATTGTGTTATGATTGTATTCAGCCGGTCAAGATGTTTTAGTACACATGCATGTCATAAACCGGAATGACGCATTGAGCACTATATACAGCCGCGCCCGCTGTTGGATCCATAGGACATATTCGCTGAGATGTTGACTCGTTTGACTACCTTCCTATACTAGAAATATTCCAACGTCGTTCATAGTAGCTGCACTCGTGGCACGTTTATGGTTTGAACGGATTGTCTTTTTATTAGAACTATGGCTGTTTAACCGTGTGCCGTTGTAAAGTCCCATTCCATAAAGAATGCATATACATTCATGTGCGTATCCTTGCCCTTGTTGGACGTCATAACATAGCAAAAATAATTAGGTGTCCGATTCCAGGATCCTAACAGAATCAGACATAATCCTGGTAGGACACTTTCATTTCGGGTGTCCTGGTTTATTTTCGAGCATCCACGTTAGGTGTCCTCGTCCGGACACCTTAATTAATTACAAGAGGTCACCTAACCTTTCTTAGCCTGCGGACCTTCTGTAATGCCATGATAGGAGTAACGCTGCTTTTCTGATAAATGCATTACTCTTGAACTGATCGGTATTTCTTTCTTTCATATAAACTTAGCCAATCTCGTATTTGCGGGCATCGATTGAACTCGTGAAAGCATGTGTTATTGATGACATAACCATTTCAGAAAAGTGGTTTCATTTTAAAGATCAACCAAGGGTGGTAGTTATTTTATTTGTGAGTGTCCATGTCTCGGGGGCTCACAGTTGATCAAATGCAATTTGAAAAGACAGAACATTGATTGTGATATGTGAAGGCATATGTTTTTAAACCATCCCAGAAAAAAAGAACGAATGCGCAATCGTATGCACGAATTACGAAACTCTGTTGATCGGGTTGCATGGCCAACACAATTAGTAAAAGACGTCTTACGTTCGACGTAAAATGGTCACAAACAGTGCACAATGCATATACGGCAAATGGGCAGAAGGTTCTGGTGTGCAGGTACATCACAGACTTGGAATATAGTACCGGTACTTTGTTGAATGGACACAGTCACGTGCATATGTTGCAGTAACTGCATGTCAGATAGTCTTTGTTTTCGTTTTCGCATGAGTTTTATTATAATGTTTATGATAATGTTTATTATAATGTTTATTACACTACCGGTGAGATATCACCCATGTCATAACTGTTCTGAGTTATCTAACTAGTGTAATATCGCTTTCCCACTATATGGTGGTACTACTTTTCCACTATATGGTGTTACTACTTTCCCACTATATGGTGGTACTACTTTTACTATTTTTAGCTGGTGTGTCTTCTGAGCCATAGATTATACGGATCTGTCTGCACAAATATGACGTAAAAGTCGCATGTCGTCAAGATATTAATTTTCTTACATGTGTGTTGTATTCGTCGTCCATATATCTGGATACATCTCGTAACACAGTGCGTACAGTGTAATTAGAACAACAAAGGTTTATTCGTTAGTCATCAGCTGTTCATAGCCTGACAAACGTGTGTGCAAATACAGTTATCTCCCTTTGGTCATACTGACACTACAAGTTGTGAAAGACTTGATGAACACTGTTACAAATCCAAAGGAATATGCATTTGTGTATACGCAATGAAACGTGCGTTAAGCGGTCAAGACTGTAAAATATATTCATGGGCATGCTCTAGTATAGTCAACACTGATTGAAAACGAACTGCAATAAGTTATCAGCTGGTCAGTTAAATGTCAGGGATCGTAGTGTAATAAATCAAATTAGTAAATGAATTCCTTGTGATACCATTTTTATGAAAGTCATGAATAGTTTTGGTATCACACGGAAGCGAGTTAGTATCCTCTATGCCTGGCACAGCGTGTTCAAGAGTTTAATAAGGTCCCGTAATGTGTTGTGATTGACAATTTATTATTAGCTTTTCAACTTAATTCATTCAAATGTGGCTTAGCTAAACCAATAAACAGTCTACATATATTAATCGACTTTGAAACTTGGCTAATTTTGTACCGAAATGTTTCTTTCTTTCCGAATCGAACCGGTTGCTAATTTAAATTTCAGACATCGTTATCTTTCGGTAGTATTTTAGGGGTGAGTAACACTAAGGCTACTTTAACCTTATCCCTTGTACATAAACGATGCACTATTGGTACGATTGACGTTAAAAGGGTTACTTTGGACTCGCGCGTCATTTTGTACGGGAGGGCCCAAGTTTTAATCTAACGCTATCGTCCGTTATCCTGGCTTAGATTTTCTATTACCGTTTTTTTCGGTTGCTAAATGTTTGTACAATATTTACCATTACATTTATCGGTTCTTCAAAGGACGCACGTTCTCATAATAGATATGTTAATACATTGCTTCGAATTCCACCATTCGTATTAGATCTACAGTCACAGATCAACGAGATTAGCTACGGGCACACAGCTGGATAGAAACAGAATATAAGGCATAAGTAGTAATTACAGTTTCAAATATATGTATACCTATACATCTCTTTGAAGTTCATTCACAGGAGTATTTTAACACAACGCTCGTTTGTATCCTAAAATCCTTAAACATAGTACAGTCAAGTAGTCGTCTTGGCTTCGTTTCGATGTGAGAAATGTCCAGTTGATAGACAAATTGAAATTGAAATTTGTGTAAAATACATTGAAGTATTTAACATATGTTCAGTCAGAGCCGTTCTGACGATGATAGGGATAACATATTTTTAAAATGTGATCTTCAAGCATAATTCTTCAACGTCAACAAAGTTCAACTCTTCCTCAGAAATGTCATACATAATCATCGAAAACAGCACAGTTATCAATGTAATAAATTTGTTTCTCATGTTTTTTTTACATTGACATTATGTGTTGTAAGTAGCAATGATCATTGAAAACGTCAATATTAACTGTGTTGTTAATTCTGCCCAACCATTGTATAGCAATACCATTTTCTCTTGGTTGTATCTCATAATTACAGAGTGTAATAAAGGTTCTGTTCTGGTAATTTCAGCGTATTGGTTAACGGCTCTATTGAGTGAGTGAGTTATTGTTTTACGTCACAGCGGGAATCTTTCACCCATACGCGACGAGAAAAGGCTCTATTACATTTTATGTACAGAACAAAATATAACATAACAAAATATAACAGCACATAATATAACAGAACACAAAGGGTCTATTATGTTCTGTTATATTATGTTCTGTTATATTATTTTCTGTTATATTATGTTCTGTTATATTTTCTTCTGTTATATTTTGTTCTGTACATAAAATACAAACGCAATTCAAACCATCAGCATCAACAGCAATAACAGGTGTCCTATTTCAGTAACAGACACGATACTGGGAGGACACTTTCACCACAGGTGTCTTGGTTTATTCTTGACCAGGACACCTAACAGGACACCTAACAGGACACCTAACAGGACACCTTTTCTTGCTGCACGTGAATTTTGAATTACCGCATAGTAATACAACTCCTGTAGACTTTCTATTTTATGGAGCTTGACATATTTTAGTCAGCAACTGTCAACTTCTGATTGAATTCCGATAACGGTACTAAACGACAGCAATACGTGCTAAAGTAGTGGTTGATATTCCATAAACAATTAGGGGATGTTGGCTACAGGGAAAATAAGTTAAGCTCTGATTCAATCCCGAGAATCGTTTCATTCCATTCCACAGGGACTCGCCGTTTATTCGCCGGTGCCGTTAGTCAGAGCACGTGATTTTTTTTTCCGTCGCGGATCGATCTCTCATTTGTCAATATGCGAACGCTCTGGTAGCCGAAGGTATTCCTGCCATCGACTGTACTCCACTCTGGGTTAAAGCACACCAGACGATGTGTTGAGTTCTTGCACCACACACGTGACCCCGAGGAAGTACGACTCTACTATCTCACAGGCAAACGTGATCTCAAACTGATGCTGGAGGAATTACTATAACACTTGCAATCTGTCGTATTGCTCTACAGGTGAGACAATCACTCTCAGAATAGTTTTACTCATTCCGTTTTATATTAGTTGGATGCATCTTTTTTAATAACCCAACACATTTTATTTAAGTTTAACCGAGTTTTCCATTTGAATACATACACGTAAAGCTAATTTCTCTAATATACTCAACTTTTCTGGAGAATTGTATAGGTATAGATAAAGTATCTATTTCAATGGTGAATGTTGTATTAATGTCGGTATAGTTTACATTATTTTGATCATTTTCTGCATAAGCTTGATTGTTTCCCCACTTACAGAATATACCGAATGTTAAAATGAAAGGAATAACACTTTGAAATCATAATTAAACAAGTGGTTGTTACACATAACACATACGTTGTATGTATACAGTACGTACTGACCACTGTCACGTGCTTGTAAAAGTTCACATACTAATTTTTGGGAATTGTTTATGACATATTCTAGATGCACAGTAACCATGAGAATATTACAACGCAAAATTATCTTCATTCACCCGTCACGGTGTGTATTTATTTTTAATCACATATTAGTTTCATGAGTGACATACATGACTTTAGAAATATGATCTTCACCGACATTATCACTTCTTGATAGTATCGTAATGGTAGTCGGCCATATGTTAATTGCGACTGTAAGTACCAAACTCCATTTAAAAGTGACAGCTTTCAGGTTTGTAAGGTATAGCAGGTACTACAGCCTAGTAATTCGTTAATTGTATACCGAGAGTGCATGCTATGCCTACTTCTAGAATGGTACTTACGAGACATACTGTATATATTTAATGTGTAGGAATTAAATGCGACCACAAACCAGTCGTATATTTCGCATTAATATCCTGCTCGCATTAATTTCCTGATTTACAGTATACAGTTGACATCATCAAACATGGACCATTAATTTAATGGAATATATCATGCATTTAACATCTAAACCGGAACTTAACGAACGATTGGTAGATGGTCATCATACCATTCTTAACTTATTATAAGTGGTCGGTACACGCACGTACACAACACACGATGACCAGGTTTCGGAAGAGTATGCTTTTTGATACATGTATCATTAAATCAATAGCAAAATATAGAGTTGTCACTTGATTCATGAACCATCACTGGTCGGATTATATGTGTTAGACATATGGAAGAGCTAAATGCTTAGTCGGTCTAAAGAACTCTCTTAAATACGTTGATATCGCAATTTTTGAAAATTGATACCGTTATATTTTGTTCACTTCGAGTGATTGTCTGCGTGGTAGATGTGTTACGCGCCTTAGAGTAAATGTTTACCAAACTGTATAGCGCGCTATATAAAAGGCTGTATATTAATGAGACACTCGGACAAATAACATGGATATTTGTAGATGAAAGGTGGTGCTAAGTAATAGAACAAAGCATGGATTAGACTTATTAATGTGAGGTTTGTACAGGACGTGTGTATGTGGCGAGCACTACGACATTCTTAAAATATTGAGAAAGAAAGCGAGTTACTTCCCGTGGATTATGTTCCCACATATTAATGATAACCTAATTAATTCCTAAAACAACACAACGATTGTTCACATACTTGTTTTCACATGTATGTAAACATATTGAACTTCATATACTATAGTTACGATACGATTTATTACATGCTACCAATTTCCCATAATTGTCTTGCCCATCTACGTTCCTTCTGGATCTAAACCTAAACGAGCTCTCTAATTGGTTGATATTTTAATTATATTAACAGATATTCATCCAAGCCGCCGGCCAAAAACGGAGTTTTGAATAGAAATATCTCCCAGGGTATTTGACGAATGTTTAGTAGGCATAATGGCCGCGGTTTCCAGGTTGGTAAAAGTGATACAGCAAGCGAGACAATGTTTACTAAAAACAATGGTTTATGTACAATGTCCATACACGTAGGATGCAATTGTGATATCAATAATGATCACATAATTTATGTATCAATAATGTAGTTAATATAGACTATAACTCCCAGTTGAGGTCGGTTTGCTATTAAAATGTGTTGCCATGATTGGAATACACAGTCGTTCAACGGATAATAGATGAATTAACACCCTATTCAATTGACATGACGGATGAAGTATACATCATACTGTGTCCCATTTGTGAACTACTAGAGTTTGTACGATATCCATTGACACTACTCTTTAATAACTATCACCCGAAGCTATTGACTGCTTATCTTCACACCGATTGCGGATAAAATACCGGTATGGTTATTTACTAGCTATAGTATACGGTTCTATTGAACCGCCTCCAATTTTGGGCAACATATATTAATTTCTACAAGTAATGGGATGCTCTGATGTTATGTGCAGTGGTGTACAATACAGGACTATTTGGCACTGACTGGTGGTGGTAATCTATTGTACATCGTTAACACCGTAAATTTATCCTCCCGATATCCCACGTCCCGTATTAATATCGGTTTAGTAATCGCTTCTTAGAATTGATTTAATTTGTATCGTTTGCGTTGTTTAATTTTCCGGTTCCATTCACCATACGAATCATCTCCAAAATATTCTCGTGGCTAAGCATAACCTGTGGGTTTGTATAACGAATGTGGGAACCGTGAATAAACGGAAACCAAAGCTAGTGGTCACTTGTGGCAAAACAGAACCTGTGCTGAGCGTCAATCACTGGCGGAAGTATATACAGAGCATTCCGGCTGTGGTCACTCATACACAGAACTCGTGACTAAACAGAACATTTGGTTTGGCGTCTGGCGTCACTAATTGGCAGAAGTATTGACATAACAGAACGTGTATGATGTGGTCACTCATACACAGAACTCGTGACTAAACAGAACGTTGGTTTGGCGTCTGGCGGCGCTCATTTGGCGGAAGTATTGACAAAACAGAACCTTGTTGTGCGGCCAATGATAGCTGAACCTCATGACTATAACAGAACCAGAACAATAGGGTTAATCATAGCTGGACCTCGTGACTATAACAGAACCAGAACAATAGGGTTACTCATAGTTGGACCTCGTGACTAAAACAGAACCAACGCCACGGGGTCGCACACAGGTGGAATTCGTGACTAACATATCCTATGGACTAATGTGAGAATAACATTATCCAGAACACTTGTCAAATAACAGTAATATATTTACCCATTTGTAACACGACATATTTACAAACCAAGGTATTCTACGTATCAGGTCAGATTCTATTTTGTTTTTAATCAATCAATTTCTATTGGCGGCACCCAGTAGGAACCGAACAAGAATTTAAGAATGCATTGGATCGGATCTTATTCCGGAGACCTTGAAATCAAATCTACCATGTACCGTAGTCTAGACGCCGGCGTGTTGAAGGTAATCACTTGGCGAAGCAGCCGTACGAGATCCCACGATATGCTAACGGAGGGTCATGTATGGACCATCAGTCATACTAGGATGGTAGACAATCGTGTTCAAGTACCTGGTCCATGCAGCTGCATTAAGAGTTCCTTTGCTAACAAGCGGCCAAGAACGCAGGTTTCCGCTGAAACCGCCCTACGCCGTATATAGTATTTCCGGCAGCAACATTGTGAACGTACCTTTCTGAAAGCTTTTACGTTCACTGACAAATGGCATCTACCATTGCCTAAAACCAGGATATCCCAGAAAACACTTTACACTTTATAAGATAAACTCCGTTAAATAAATAAATGCACACAACTTTAGAATCAATGAATGTAAAATATATTAATCCATATCTAGTTTTATTTGATACAAGATATGGATTAATATATGTTACCTTTGCTACATTCGTTTTTAATTAATTACGTATGCTTTAATGAACATCTCCAAACATATTGCATATTTAAGCATTATTATAACTGAACGCTCTGGTCATTATATTTATCTATGTTTCAAAGGCCATTATTTTTTTAACAGTATTTTAAATAATGTAATCAATAGTTACTGTATGATTCGATCAGTTCATATTACATTTTCACCGCAGTCATGCAGCTTGCAACAGTTTCTATCAGAACAAGAGCTCCACAAGAAACGAGACAATCTTCCTGTTTCCTATTCCATTCTCAGTTAGCAGTCCTTTTTCCTGATCACTGATGTCTGCCCAATTAGAACACTGCTGTTATTAGATATAATATTTTGCGATAGCCATACAAATGCTATATTGTCACGAGTGAACAGACACGTCTCGTGCCGTACAGCAATATCAAATCATCTAAGCCATCCAATGTGGCACATGCGATAACTGTATTTTATCCAACATCAATATCATATCTTGCACAGTAGTGCATAACACCTGGAACGATTTTCATTGGCTGGTTACATGGCTTGCATCACAATTTTCCCATACCTGTCATCGTGACGTGATAGACGGTCTCTTTGGTTGGTACGGTCGTGGCGGTGGTGGGATGTATTCATCCGCCACTCCCTATTTGACTTCCCCATGAGAATACGTTCGAGTTGTATGAATTTCCGTTCAAAAGTTGTTGGATAAAGAAATTAACATACTCGCTAGTCTATCATATTGATTTTATGACACTCGTGTTTCCAAAGTTAATATTTTCCTCACTCTCGCTCGGATTATCAAGTAGTTTAAACATTTTTATTCAAAATAATATGCACGAGGATGGGAATCAAGCTGTAAAGCTTATTTTTATACAGATCCTCAAGTAGACACACTCAGTATATATGCACTGTAATACAACGTTGTAATGCAGTCCGGTCTAAATCAGAGCACCATGCTTTTACTATAACCGGAAATGATGTAAATCTCAATTTACGCGCGGGTTACTGGTACGACCCTTTCGTGAAACGCAGCCCTAGAGAGTAGGGGGCGTATGTAGAATGCACTAAGGTATTTACAGTACACGTAAGCAATATTTAAACAAAGACAAATATATACTTCACGTCTTTACTGGAGAGTAATTCGGATTATTCAATATACGTGGTGGATATCTACTGGTAATAACGATTCTATAATCAACTGTGTTGATTACGTCTTTTTGTGTTTCTCGTGCTTAGGTGAAAGGTACATGTTTTCGACTGCTAGTTTTCCCTGACTGGCCAGTCCACATGCACCAAACTTTTGAAATGTCTTACTCATTTGAAATGCTTTTGCTACCTATTAAATACAAATTAAGTGACATAACGTATTATCTTCTAAATGGCATACTCAATGATCTATATTTTGCCGTCGGAATATACTTACAACAAGAAGTGAACAATCTTGATGAAGGCGGATGAACACGCAACAGCTGATTAGGGTCGTTCTCTCGATAAAGCTGTTTGTCGCTGAAGCTGAGAACTGTGAACATTAATTTCACGAGGGACATATTTTCCGTAATCACTCGTATCTCGTGGGTTATTATCTAAATCATTGTTAAGGTGTAGTTAATTCATGAGCATGTGTCACGCTACATACAACACGCAGATCGAATGTTGCTAAATAGCATGCATGCATTTTCCGGAAACCATACATCATTTCCTAAACTGCTAGCTTCCCTAATCAAATTAGGAAAGAGCATTATCTCGTCATCGGTTAAAGTAAGCCATCTTTAAGCAAGTACAAGATGTTCTGCCTCTTTTGGTTTCGAACAGGATATGCTTGAAAGTAAATTTGAAAACGAGCGAAGCTTTCTTTTAAATGCAACACTTAAGAGAATCATCTTGACTGCAAAGTCGCTATATTCACGGTTTACTAAGCAGATTTATAAGGAGCTTTGTAATGTGGTCTCGATATGCCCTCCGTTAAAGTACGTACTCTACTGGCTTCTATGAATAATTACCACAGACAGTTATATTAGCTGTTTCTTGAAACCATCTGATTTCCTCTTATGTCACACATGCGAATTATGTGTTCGTTGATCATTACTATATTCCGTATTCGAGTTTCCATTGAACTTGTAGTAACACAGTACGACATCTGGTCCCCATTTCACAACGGTCTCCTAACTATTTAGGAGCTCCTAAACCAGTCCTAAGTGTTGTCACCACGTAACAAGTGTTTCACGACGACGTCACAAGTCTTATCCCTTCTTAAATCGGCATCTAACTTAGGAGGTGATAAACTGGGTCATAAAGTTAGGAGCTCCTAAATTTAGGATACCGTTGTGAAACAGGGGCCAGATGTCAAGCATATAGACTATTCTTTCCTAGCTAGATTTTTGACATGAAATGTTCATATAGGTTCTACTATCTACTGTCTCTAAAATTACTCCAGGATTTGGAAATATAGCATCAAGCAGTACGAGCTAAACGTTGGTACATTATACCTTAATCCACTGTTGCTACTAGTGGTTATATTTATAATGTAAACATTTTAATTCGTGGAGATAAAACAAAAATGAACAAAATATGAAAATATTGAAAATCAGTGGGAAATGCGGAAGAGTAGTTTGTTGCCCAATGTACTTGTATAGAAAAATCAAATGTACATGATTTCAAGTAGAATCTGAAATATGTCAATAAAGCGTGATTGTTTGCCTTTCACCGAACTATCAGTAATGTTCATGTCAATTTTTCAGAAAAGACGATCGCCAACTTTTGCAATCGGGACATAATGTACGGAAGCACTCTCTCCGTCAACTTCAAGCCTAACGGCCTTAGCATGCTTTACGACAAGAACTGCTACTGTCGCATCGAGTCCGCCTCAACAGACGTGGTCTCTGTCCAGATCTACGCACTCGACATCCGCTTCAAGCGCAGCACGAGCAACACGTGCTCCGAACTGTCTATCGTCAAAGGACACGAGACCCACGGGACGGTTGCTAGTCCTAAGCTCCCGGGCGAAGGCTTCATACACTCGTTCCTGCCACTCCTAAACTTGACAACGCCCATTGTGACTCGGCTGATGCTCAATAAATATGCCCTGCCTGATTCCGTGTGGATACAATTCAAAGGTAAGATCGTCTCAGAGATTTATACATTTTATTTCCAAGGAAAATATACCATGTGTTTGGTAGTATGAACAATGGTTAATGTAGTATCTATCCTTTTAATGGTGATGCCATCTGCAGTATTGTAGTAGTATGTAGCATTGTGATACCATCTGCATAATCCTTCGATAGGCGGGTTGCAGTAAACTTAATAGCATCTGCAGGTACTAACGGACCATTTTAATGACACAATCCTTTAAACTGCGTGTTACAGTAAATCTGCAAGCATCTACTGGTAACTTCTGCGAATATTGATGAGAAATATCTGAGATTATTTCAATTTCCAGACATTTTACTGCCTTCTACAAAACCCTTAGCGCCGAGAGTACCCGCTGGTACTGACGAACGAAGGATGATAACTGTCCTGCGACAGTGATTTAAACATATATTTAATCAAAATACATAAATGAGGATTGGTAATCAAGCTGTAGAGCTTATTTTATACCTCTCCTCGAGGTACAAACAGTACAAACAGCGCATCCATTCGTAATCACCTCGGAAAAGTAACCTGCAATCATTGAATACGGAGTGCCTGGGCATGTTCCAATACTGGGTATCTTTTCACGAAGCTCTCATTTCTACGAGACCTTAAGCACACTTATAGCGATATCTTATACATGACGATCTGGCACTTACGAGAGCACTATGGTCTCCTAATGGATATGAGAGCTTCGGAAAACGATGCCATGGAGGTTTTGCTTCGTAGTCTGACAATCTACCACTGCGCTACCACCTTCTCTGCAGATATGTCCAATGCTGTTTTATTGACTCTCTTTAATAACAGTATACAGAATAGCATGCCACTGAGTGTCTCAGCCAGTACGTAAACATCGTTGTTCCAGCATCCATTGGCAGTCTAAGACTCAAGTGTGGCCCGGATGACGACAGGACCCCTCCAGCGTGTATGACCGGTGCGTATTATTGAAATGATGTTTCTGTCAATATGGCGTGGGTCATCCTTGAGACCAGGCCCGAGATTACGAAAAACCTGTTTTTGTACAAACTGATACTCAACTCATCGTTTTGTATTTCATATCAAATTTGAGCTTGAGTATGAAATCGTACTCAAAATGTTTTGTAATCTCGGAGCCAGGACTGAGTAACTGTTCTACGTTCCGTCCATCTAGCTTACAAAAGAGGCATAATGCATGATCTTCAGTGGATGGATCTGGGCAATAATTATAACTGTCTTCTATAACATAGCATAGGAGTTTGGGAGTGCAATAAACTCATGCTATTAATATAAATATGTTCACTAGTGCAATAACACAATACATTTTAATAATTGTATTCATACGCAATATCAAAGTCTGTTTAGACCTCTTTTAGAGCTTCTACTTGGGACTTTATTTGTGGAATCTACAGTTAAAATAGTTCTTCAATTAAATATGCAAACACATTTATTCATATTTACACATTTACTTGGAACGATATTTTGTCCGCGTGCTTTAACCCTGTTCCCAAGACATTTGACTATAGATAGTGTTTGTGACTGAAAATTGATATTACAATAGTTTCTACAGTTATATGATAAATATAATCTCACATTCGTGTTAATATATTACTGAATCTATGTCGATAAGTAGATATATAAAGTATGATTTCATGCTCAACTCAAAGTTTTGTACACAAATCATCATATAAAACTTCAGCTTGAGCATGACATCGTACTCAAAAGGTTTCGGAATATCGGGGCCAGGACATGTTTTGCAAGTGACATTTTAACATCTGTTTTATTCCTACCATTCTTAGACCTCTATAGCATATAACACATGATATTGGATGTTTACGAAAACAATCGAGCACGTTTTCTCCGTTATCATGTTTTATCCGTTATCATGTGTTCTAGTTCCTGATTTTCAACCAACATGTATTACCTGTTTTGTTGATATTTAACCAATGCCAAATATGTCCGTGAGATTGGAGGACATTATAATAATAATGATAATCGTTGTGTTTCCGTTGTCAGGGTACGTGGCAGGTGTTCCATCTCCGACAGACTTTACCCCGGATCCATCCACTCAACCTAAGAAAACACCAATGGTGGACATCGTATTGGGTGTCATGCAGGTTCTGTGTAAGTATTTCTGGACAGTGACAATGTTCACAGGCCTGTGATAGTCTACTGATAGGCATGTCGATACAATTTCCAATGTCCAACCGCCAAAACGTCTAACAACCAAAACGTCCAACCGCCAAAACAAAACGCCCAACCACCAAAACAAAACGTCCAACCGCCAAAAAACGTAAAATATAAAATGGCTAAAACGTCCAATATATTTCCTGTTTGACATTTTAGCCAATTCTCGACGTTTTAGCTAACTTACGTTTTGAAGTTTTGGTGATTGGACGTTTTAGCCATATCCTCTATTAGTATATTGGATGTTTACTAGTTTGAGGAAACATAGTTGGCCGCACAAGACATGCTATTGTTAAATACTTAATAGATTCTCTTCAATTTCCAGTCGATGAAAGGACGCCTAAGATCGGAGGTGGAATTTTCGCTGCTGCGTCAATTCTTCTCTTGATGCTGTGTAGTTTCATTATGTATAGAAGGTTAGTATGAAACGCATGGTATACACGGCTATTATCTTCTTGTAAATTATCTCTATCGGTCATTGTCTTATAGTGATTACGAGGACTTCTGATTGTTCACAAATGTCAGTACGAAATTTGAGCATGAAATCGTACTCAACAAAGGTTTCGTAATCTCTAAGCCTGGTGAGCAAGACGTGGCAGGTTTTATTTATTTTAAAGAAATAAGTTACATGTAACTGCACAATGAATTAATACAGTATTAACACCCATATAATGTAAAATCGTCTATGTAAATGTTGTTTGAAATCTATGTATTATTTAATATTACAGGAGGCACATTAAAAAGATCAAGAAAGTGAAAAACACAGCAATATTGCATAATATATCCCCTAAGATGCCGGTAAAGGTAGGGCTATCCAGGACCAGGTCTATAAAGATCGGTCTCGGTCGAGGCAAACATGGAACAGGCGACGACAAGGAAGACGCCAGAAGCGACACCTCCTCTAAGTCCTCCCCGACAACTTCGCCTCTGGTCCACAAGCGACCGCTGCCTTCTCTACCGCAGGAAGTTCTCGAAGCTAACCTTCCAGCGAATCTTCCCAATGACGCAAACATCATCATCGTGTCCAGACCTTCAAGGAACGCCAGTGTTAGGAGTTCCTGCACGTGCAGCTCGCGCGGGCAACCGACATCTTCCGCCCCACGGCCGCCGGATGTAGTTCTGGACTCGCGTGCAGCACTACAGACTGCGTGGCAGGAACTGAACGCAGTTTGCGGGAACAACTGCTGCCAACACAACGCGCACAACAACAGGGGCAATGCGTGCTGTCAAGGAGACTGGAACCATGGGAACTGGAACTTCAATCATGGACATCATCTACATGGGCATATGCACCAAGACAACCTAGAGAGAACCGCAAGAGTGAACTCAATAGCGAGTGGTACTCAACTCTATAGTAATGCCTTGCCTGAAGTTCCCCACGTACCAGTTCTACCCATCAGCAACAAGAACAAACGCAAGCGGGGTATATCTCTTGAACAGAATAACCCCATGTACATTGTCCACAACGCAAAGAAACTCAAGGAAACGACCCCTAACTCCAGTACAAATCGAGTATTGAACTGGTTAAAAAAATGCAAAGCCGCCACGAAAATGTTCTCGGACCATCAGAACGAGGACGGCGCAAAAGACAACGATAAAGGTTCACCGGATACTGGTATCGCGGACGACGTCATGGCCGCGCATGAAAATTCACCTTCCGTGTTGCCCCTGCCGGCGGTTTCATCCTTCCACTCCGTGCTTCCTAAGCGAGCACTGCTTCCACCTACGGGTCGAAATGGTTCGTTTCCGTTTTCTATGCCCGCAACACGAGAGCTTGTGCTCGCTGTGCCTCGTCCTAGTTCCATCCCGTCTATAGCTCCTCCCAAGCCTCCCCCTCGCCCTCATCGGCCTCCCAGGACCTCCATACAAGCCGCGTTGAAGACAATGAGTGACGTCTACACACAGGTCGTCAGCCCTCCGACAAAGAGAATCAAACCTCGAGTCGCTCGTAGACGCACGCAGGAGTGCGCCACGCAGGTGTATCAAGACGTCACGCCAATACATCATGACGTCACGACCATACAGCATGACGTCATAACCAAACATGACGTCACGACCAGAGAACATGACGTCACGACCAGACAACAGGAACTCACGCCAGCTGTAATAGACGTGAATGCGCGAGTTGAAACAGACTCGTCCTACTACGCAAATGACTATATTATGCCCGTGCACGCATCGAGTAGACTCTCAGAGAGACGAACAGACAATTCGCCCAGTTATGCAGAAGTTTCCAGTGATAATTCTAGTGATGGGATCACATTTCTACACACTGTGACGCTAGGTGTGCCGCCACAGGCGGAAGAGAATGTTAGTAAATTTGACAGGATAAGATCAGTGTTGCTACAAAATTTGAGGCGTTGGCGAAGAATGTAGATAATATAGTAGAAAATATTAATATTTCTTTTATACAAAACTGATTAATTTCTTGATGAATAAATGATGTCCTGGTGGCATTTTTTGTTTTTGTATTTCTTTCTTTTTTGTTCTGTTTCCGAGGATGCCTACATATATACAGTACTTATGTGTTTCAAAATACTTCATTTACAAAACGATATCCAATCACCCAAACAAAACAATATGGTTAGTAGGCAGTTACTCATTCTTAACAGTACTGTATGTTTTATCTTTACTATTCATGTTACAACATGTTGGTACTAAATGGTATGGTCATCTACGAATTTAACTTAAGCATACGTATTTAATCAAAGGCAAACGCACAAACATATTTCACACTATGACGACTATCCATGATGAAGCATAATGACGGGCCGTGCAACTACGAGACATGCTCATCAATATATTTCCCCAGCCCTTCCTTTGGTTTGAATATCTTTGACAACTCCACCTCGCGTGCTCAAGCAACGACATCCATAATATATATTTAATTTCTCACCCATTATTTTACATACTAATTTACACGGCTTTGCTAGTAGCCATCCACTCCTTGATGTCAGACATGTAAACTATACGTACTTATGATCGATATATCTATATCCTGTTTTGCATTTTCTGGTTAAGGAAAAAAATTAAATCTTTTTTTTTAATCAATATGTTTGATTACTGTGACGAATCTGGGCGGACTTTCCTTCAACTCTGACGTAAATCAGTGGAGCGTGGGTCAGCGTCGTCAGTAGGTCCCTGGGGGTTAGTTGGCTCTCTCGAGTGATTCTCACTAGTGTAACACTTCCCAGCTTTATCTGTAGGGCTGAACTTCACATGGTGTCTCTTCTCAGCCTGTAGTTTCACCTCAGAGAGAGCTAGACACACACAACTTAGCTGGAGTAAATTCGAATGGACAATACCATCTACTCATGGAGAGTTCGTTATGCTGGACACTTTTAGCCTTGATCTTGTTTCTTAACGTGTGCTATATAACAGGTACGTGTGTTGAAATATACGTCATGAATACTATACAGTATGTACGGACATTTATGAAGGTTTCTTGACCATTATTCATATTTATATTCACTTCTTTAGTTATTTCAATGTGTGTGTGTGTGCGCGCGCGCCCGTGTGTGTACGGTACGCACATTATTAGTGAATTCATACTGAATTTGATTCTATCCATGTGTACTGGAAGTGGAATTACGTTTGCCGATGAAGGCTACCTCACTGAAATTCATAATATTTTGACTTCTTCATTCATACTATATCACTAGAGATCACGTTCGATAATTTTAAACTCGAGTATTTCTACGTTTTACATCACATAATTTTCTGTTGATCATGTGACATTATTCACGTGGACGTTCTAACTTACACTTCAACGTGGGCAAGCCTGTCAAATTTGACGTAAACAACAACATTATCTGGCATGTCGTTTGAAGTTCACCGTGGGAAAATTAAAGGTATCTATTACTTAAATTAGAACTGATAGAGTGTAACTCCAGGACATATTAGGGGAAAAAATTGTTGAAGATGGTGTATTGAATACCAGTATACCAAAATGAATTAACTTAATTACATTATCTAAAGAGTAGGGTTATCATATTCAATTAACCAATGACATAATCATATACTTCGTACAAGCAGAATGAATTGTTTTTTTAGGTAAAAACACTATATAATTGAACTAGTCGTCATGTTTCCTAATAGGCCCCCGGGCTGTATGACGTCAGTATTCGCACGGGAGTCGATCCTTGTGTTGGTCCATACCATGTTAAGTGATCAATCTAATTCACAATGTACACGCTGTTTCCGAGGCGTGTATTAAACACGTATTTCGCAGTGAACTACATCAGTACGCTAGCCTATCCCGTTACAAATATCTATCTGTGTTTGCGATAATTGATAGCTAAGTGGACATAAAGATGACAGGCTCCGGATCTTCGATTTGTAAAGGAGAATAATGATTGATTTCAACATATTTTATTGAAATATAATTAATAATATAATATGGAATACAAGTGGAACTCATATGATTGCTTTCCAATTTACGATCGCATCATATGATCTCGTATGAGTGTTCATTTATTACTGAATTTATTAACAAGTTAGCAAAACTGATATTTATCGAGTCTATTCTTGCCAACGAGTTTAATTAATTCAGTAACACAAACACTATTTAGGTAAAGGTCGCGGAAACTGGGTTAAAGCACGCAGAAAAATCTTACAGACAGACAAATCTTACTCCTTTAACTTAGTTAATAGAATAAGTCCCAAAATGAAGTTAAAAATACGTCCAAAACAGCGCGTATGAGTATAATTATATAATATGGTGATTAGTTCTTCATGTTATTTCTCTAGTGAAATATTTATATTTATTGCATGTGTTTATTTCACTCTCAGAATCCCGAAAGTAAATAATTAAATCGTGCGCAATCGTATTAATTCAGATGATAAAATATTTTGATTTAATTTTATCGATTAATAGTAATCAAGTAGAATGTCCTTCCGAATTTCAGAAGCTACATAGTCCGACATGCTTGGACTACTTACTCACTCTTTTCATGTAGCTTTTATGTTTATTTTTAACATGGTTTTTATATTTACCCTGAGGATGTCTCTAAATTGACTATCGAGAGCTAGGATTACAGGCATGGCCATTTGGCTAATGGTTTTTAAAGCAACGGATATTTTACCATTTGTAAATTTTGTCTAAATAAAACATATACTTATATTCAATATTACGTAAATTTCATTTAAAGTGAATTCTGTGTTTGAAAACAATATATATTTTCGTTTTCAGAAGGACAATTCAATTTTATACAAATTTAACTGCTGCAAGACAACTCTTATATTATATAATTATATAGTATATAACTTTATCACATAACATAGGAGTTTGGGAGTGCAATAAACCCATGCTGTAAATATATATTTTTTCACTAGTGCAATAACACAATATTGGGACCTCATTTACAGCTTCTGGTATTTAATTTGTCGAATATAAAGTTAAACGATTTCTTCAATTAAATATTCGGACGGATTTATTAATATTTACACATGGAACTATATTTTGTCCGCGTGCTTTAACCCAGTTCCCAAGACATTTGTCTACTATAGTCTTTGTGACTGAAAATCGATATTACAATCGTTTCTATAGTTATCTGATAAATATAATCTCACAATCGTGTTCATATATTACTGAATATATTAAACTCGTCGGCAGAGCATCGCATAATATCAGTTTGGCCAACCAGTTAAATAAATTCAGTAATATATGTCCACCAATATGAGACCCTCTATATATATATAGATATATAGTATATAATTCTTATAGTAAGAATCGTTCAAGTGGCTAATTTACAGTCCTTCAATGAATTAAATTGTATGAAAAGCAATGACTTTTCCCTGGTGTCTTCATATTAGAGACACGATGTTTGTATAGTGTTATATCGTCCGTGAGAAAGTTGCTTTCCTGCGTTTACATAAGTTTACTAAAGTAAGCTCAATGTTAAAGGCATACAATCACGGTTTGTTGACATGTTTCGTTGTCAATTGTCAAATCTCGCAAAACATTTAATCCCAAATAAAATTAATTATCAAATCACACACTGTAAACATGTACAAGCATCCGGTGACGTAAACTGGGAAGCATCTGCCACCATCAACAGACCAAAAAAAAGTTTTTCAGATGTTATGACTCGTTTCCCTCGAAGCATACACTGTGTATGTCGGTACCATCTTCGTATACTGTAAGCTCCAGGTATAGCCTCCTTTGGCTAATTCTGCACATTTTGTCACCAGTTAATTACAACAATCCTCGGGCTGTACCACTGTATATGTATATGCACATCTATAGGCCAGGACAGACATACTGTTTTGTTTTGCCACCCTAGGTGCACAGATAGAGGATCTCATACGACTGTTCATTATTGAATGTATTAAACTAGTTGGCAAAATTGATACTATGCTATGCTCTGCCGAGCATAATATAATTTTTTGCCAACAAGTTTAATAAGTTCAGTCATATGTCATATATGAATACGAATCTGAGATTATATGCATCATATATCTGTAGAAACTATCGTAATATAGAATTTTCAGTCACCAAAAAATATAGGCAAATGTCGTGGGAACTGGGTTAAAGCAAGTTCTAAGTAAATGTATACATATTAATAACAAGTATTATTATTATTATTATTATTATTATTATTATTGTTGTTGTATAATGTCACTCGGTGATTGTCCGTATACACTATCCACTAATCATACTTTCATCGATTACAATTGTCATTAATTAGATATTCGTGTCAAGGAGCAATATAATATATAGTAGCTAGCAATAGTTTCCTAATTCTGTCTTGTTACAGTTAATTATATATATATTAATGTTTCTGAATTAAATCTAATTTGCTTTATTTTCGCCTCGAATAGGGGCCATATTGTTTTGTAATGGTTCTAGTCTAATTCACAGTCACACATCCATGTTTATTGTATAATAGAATTATTATCTGTCCATCATGACCATACGTCTTGGTCCTCGTAATGTCGTGCCATCAGTAGGGTCATCAACCTGGAAACTATTCAAGTCATCATTAGAATCATGTATCTGATAGTTGTTGTTTTGCATTGTGGTAAGCAAACTTCAAAGTGTTGCTGTTGTTTGACAGGATGCTACTTTGTAGTATTGCATGCCGTGGCCACTATTCAAGAGATTGAATGTGCAAGTGTTTAGTCTGTATCTAATATGAATAATTTCAGTTGTATCAGTCAACTTGTAAAGATAATACAACGTATAGTAGTAGTGACTGTGATACCTGTTGCAATTGGACTTCGGAGCCAAAGGTTCCAGGTTCAAATCTCGCCCCGGGGGCCAGGCATCAATGTTCGCGAAAGTTACCTTTCTGACGTTATATTGATAGGATGCGATGTCTGTAGAGTGGCAATGCAGTTATCATCCTTGGTCTTGTCAGTACCAGCCGGTGCT
>JAUTBT010019176.1:0-21560 GCA_032361225.1 Lepetodrilus schrolli
GATGTTGCGGGTTTCCTCCTGCCCTAAATTGACAAGTCGTGATATAAGTGAAAGAATCTTGAAAGCGACTTAAAACCACAATCAAAAAAAAAATACAAAAAAATGGTGGTCAAGTCCATGCTTAACATTCATTCTGCTGGTGGCTGCTACACAAGCCACATATTATTACAAATGAGTTCAATTAATTCAGCTTGGACAAGATTAGTACTATAAACTAATAGTTTCATTGTTTCTGTTTGGTACCCATGTCACTTTCATAATCAACTTTCATATAACATGAGTCATTAGATTCCTGTAGCAATGTTAAGAAACAATCCTCTCACTCAATTCATACTCTAAAGGAAAGAGAATAAATGTAGATGTGAATTAATTTCCTCCCCTCCCGAACAATTTACTACTTGAATTGAAGAGCAGCAATATGTTGACAAACGTTTGGACAGCGCAGCAAACATAGTAGAGGGGCTGTGCTGTCTATATCTCAGTCTGGCACACAGCGGGATTGCGCAATGACTGTCTGTGCGTGAAGGTGAGGTTCCAGGAGCCAGTTAAGAAGTTTACTCCTATGGTGTTTACACAGTGCATGTTTAATGTTTACTGAAGCTTGTTTCAAGATTAGAGGAGTCGACTCGCGTCTCGCGGAGTATCGTACCCACTTTCAGATATGTCTGATACGTAGCAGGCATCGCCACATTGTTGTGTACTCGTTTTAAGCGTGCATATATTTGCAGTTTGCAAACTGTATTTGGTTACATGAGCAAACAGGGTTATTTGTGTGATAACAGTGAGATGACATTTAACCTCTATTGCTAAACCCATTTAATTTCTAGAACATGATATAAGTCTCATGTATATTTCATGTACTTTAATTTATACATGTTCTAGGCGTTCTTCACTATTGACAAGGCAATATTTGCTCAGGAAAGTGTACCATCCGGCATGATCATGCAGTTATTATCCTTGGTCTGTCTGTTTACTGCAACATTCAGCACTACAGAAGTTGCTGGTTTCTTCCTGCCATAAACTGATGTCATGATATTATAAGTGAACGAATCTTGAAAATGGATGTAAACCCCAATTCTTAAAAAAAATTAATTCAATTTAATATAATATGTGAAGAATATCTATGCAATTTTTCCAAAATAGAATATCTGCATAGACTAATCAGCTGTTGATTATGTTGACAGGATGTATAGAAAAACATGCAAAGAAATTAATCAATGTGTTTCCCCCACCTACTGCTACTAATGCTTGCTAGTCAATACTGAAGCTGGTAATGTGCTATATTATCCCCTGATACTGTGATTAATCCATCATTAGGATCAGTATCTTCAGAGATATCTGTTTCATGTTTAAAGGGTGTTAGGTTGGTGTATTACTGGTAGGTAATTGACATGATAAATGTCAGTAATGGTTATAGACATTGGAGTGCTACTGTATGGGGACCTTCTTTCCCATAACAGCTTATAATCAAAGAGGATACTTTATGTTATTTTCAGTCATTTCTATGTGTTTAGAATGTTTCTGGAAACAGTCAGTGTCAAGGTTCATTATAAGCACATCTTTATTTTATTGTAGACTCCAATGTTTGGATGTAATTGTCCATTCGCACATGCACTGTTTCCATTGTACCATTGGTTACAAGTTTGACGCTGCATTCAAACATTCCTCATCATTATCACGAAAACCTTTTACCACCCTTCTCCGTTCAATAACATACGTGACACCAGCATGTTCAAAATTCATTAATAAGACAACAATGTCCCTTTTATCTATTTTGAACATCGGCACAGAATTCAATTTGAACAACTATGGCTGGGAAACTCAGCGACCACCCCTCTCGTCTTCAAAGTTGGCAGAGCATGTTGTTTTGCGGATCGCGTTACCAGCCCTATGGGCTGCCTGTAAAATGCCTGAGAAAGCACACCTATGAAGGCAGTGATAGGGAAATGGTGGTGCAGATGTAACACTACGAAGGGGCCTGTCTTCATCCAGTGTATCCGGTTACATCTCTGTGTTGATATTTCTCTCATATCTGCTTGGATTACACCAGTCTGAATTAAGCAGCCATGCTTAAAGTTTGAGCATGTTCAGATTGGAGATTTCTGGTATCGCGGCCATCAGTTGTGAAAAAAGTCAGACTAGAATTGATCGTATTTCGTATTGACAAATAACTTTTTATGAATTCAGCGTATATTTTACTATATTATATCTAAAACATGAACATCAGTTCCAATATATTCAATACAATTATTATGATATCAATATATAATTAATCTTTAATTTTTCATTAATTTTCAAAATGATTTTGAAATTTTATTGAGAAAGCCAATTTATTCTTTTGATTAGACTATATATAATTAAAAGAAGATTTTGAGCTTGTATAATATTTTTAAAACTACAACTAGTTGCTAATATTTTGATTGTATATGACATGATCACTGCAAGCTGGCAGAGCTTCTTCAAATATGCACTTTGTGAAGATATGCAAGAATCATGAGCCATCATGAGTGCACAGCAACAGTTATCATTGCAGCTGACATGTTGCACCACTCTCAGTATCAGGGCAATGGCTGTGTTACTAAAACTGCTGAAATGTATTTTTTGAATACTATATGAACTCGTGTCAGGGTGATCTTTCACAAAGTTAATGATTCTGGAGATTCCGGTCTGTATTACACAGACTTGCACGTGTGCATCTTCTGTTCACTCTTTCCATGCTGGAGTCAACCAGAGATACCATAATGCCCAATGCGTGTGCCTAATCCCAGCAGGGAAAGGGTTAAGCATTTTGAAGTGTTGGCCACACCTGGTAAATATTCAAATTCTGAGTTGATGACTAAAACAAGATATCGGTTTCGGCTGGTTTTATGCCTCACTCATGTTGCCGGGCAAAGATATTCTCTTGACCCTATCCAGATCCCCATTGAACATGTTGGATGAGGTTGACCTGTGATCTGTGTCAGCTTGCTCGGATATACAGCATGCATGTTAAACAGCCTTGTAAAATATGGGACATGCAGTATATTAATTGAGGAGTGCAGTAAACTTTGCATGCAACAGATAACTATTGTCTGATGCGAGTTTCTTACCCCTATTCTCATTTCATTTGAACTACCTACATGTATAGCAGGTCCAAGCCAGTTTAGGATTAAGGGCGCTATCTAACTGTTGAAAATGTAAATATGTTCCAAGCTTGTCAAATTCTATATATCATTGATATCACGATCTAAAAGTTAATTAAATCAACAACATCACACACTTTACTATCTTTTTAGGATGCCATCATCCTAGTTATTATTCAGTATGTTAAGTAAAACTTTTATCAATTGTATCTTGACCAGACATTGATGAATGTGTGGTAATACTGGCCTAGACCTCTGACAATAGCTCTTCTGACCATACCTCTTCTGAAGATGTCTTGATTGTGGATCTGAGTTTCCTCAACTGACACTGACAGAGTGTCTGCCAAATGGAATCCAAGTCTTTAATTTTTTTTCACCTGCCAAACAACAAATTTAAATGATGTAGGACGCTGTTTTTCCTTAAGATGGTATGTTTTGCCCAGTCAGCTTAGTTAAAATTGACCACTCCATTCCACTGGGATTGTTATCTACAATGGATAATGTATTTCTTCCCTAAGACCAGCTGAAGACTATAGGAATTACCAACAGATATTTGAGTATTTCTTTAGGGAGAAAAAGGAAGGAAGTGATTTCTTATGGCTTCATTATCTTCATGGTGTGTATATTTCATTGGCAGGATATTCCCATGTAAAAATATTGATTAATGTGAAGTCGCAGAATACTGGTTCTTACTGCCTAAAACAAGCAAAAGCTGAGAAAAAAATAATATTATTTCCCTGTTTTACGAAGACACCTTTTGTAATTCATTTACTATCTGATTATGAAATTAAAGAGTCATGCAAGAAATAGGTAATTCATTGTTTGACTGCTGGGTTACAAGTACTTATTATGTTATAAATTAAACACATGTCCCGAAAGCGAGAAGATTCCCCAGTTAGAGACATTTCTTTTGCTCGGGCGAAAAAAACAACATGTGTCCTGTCTGTCAATGTCATCGCGGAAGCCTGCACATTACACACAGCTCTAGGTAACAGGAAATGGCATTCATTAGGTGCTCATCACGAATAGTTAATATATTTCCACCCTGTCCCAGCATCTGAAGAAGCAGTGCTGGCATCCCTTCATTAATTGCATATCAAGCAGGCAACATGGCTTTGTAAGCAGGAACTCGGTGGGGGAAGCTGGCCGCCTTGGAACATGTGACGAGACTGGTAGGATCGGGAGATGAGTTTCAATATGACTGTACGCTTGGTGAATCGTGGGGAAGACTACACCATACACAGCTACAAGCAGGATGTTTGTAGATGTTGTGGATGCCTCCCTGTAAATGGTAGACACTGGAGCATCTATATAGGGCAAATTTTATGATTTGTATGTGATTTTAGCACCGTTGAACAAAGTGTTAAGACGACACTGCTCCAGTCCACCCAGCCATGAATGGGTACCCAGTAGGATGAGATGGAATTGTGAATGCTAACCTTGCACCTGGAATGGCAATGAGTATATTCCCCAGGGAGTTGAGGTGTAACGAGTGCACATTGATCCATAGACTGGGGCAACATTAATGTTTTGCTTTGAGCAAGCATCGTGTGCGTGGAGTCTAGCATGATATACGTGTATTTTGGATGTCAAAAAGCAATTTAAGTTCTTTTTAATTTGTTTAATAAATGGGTGGTGTTTTTTTTACACATTTATAATAGATTCACAAATGTTTCTGACAGTTTTTATGCATCGTTATAAAACATGTAAAACAGATTGGAAAATGAAACACTGGCAAGTTAGAATTTGACAGCTACTGTTTTGTCTTGTGAAAAATCAAGATCTCTTCCTGCTTAGCTAACAACTTAATGTATGATGTCGTGCCCTCAATGGAAAAGTAACCAAGTTTTGCAGCGACGTTGGCGCCAGTAGTTTATGCCCTTGGTCACAACTGTCAACGCTGTTTTCACTCTCATCTTGGAGACACTAGAATGTCAAAAATCTGCGACATCAATCAGCATGATCAGCATGAAATAAGTTGGTTAATTGCAGTTATCCATCATGGCATCAACCTGAGAAGCAACCAATGTTTTCCCCATTGTATTTGTGTAAGTCCTGTAGGATATGGTTGCACATTGCATTGTGTCTTCCTTTTTTTGCATGCAGCTAAATCATTTTTATTTTTTTTTAAATTATTTATCTTTAGGTGAAAAAAAATGGTAGATTCTCCAAACTTAAAACAGTTATTTTCAATCTCCCATGGATTTTTCCTCACTAGATCACGTCGATTGTCATACGTATGATTTATCATCGACTAGTAACACTTTTATTGTGAATACATCCTTATTTTATATTTTATTCATGTCAAGTAGCTAACATGTCTTTTAGCGCTGTTTTATTGCTCACCCGGGATGCAAGTTTTTCTATTTTATAGGATTGGAAACTATAGGTGGTGGTCGGCAGGAAATGCTATGTTTTCTGTTAACAATATCATTTTGTATGGGTGGCTTTCTGGACAAGCATTTTACATATCTCTGTGTTACTTTGTGGAATATATTGTAACATGTCTACATTTATGTTGATATTGCGATCTACTACTCTTTCTATGTTATTTATAATGATTCACTGGTCTATTTTATATTTTCTAATATTTTATTGGCTATTCTTTTGCTTCTCATGGGTCAGATGCTTCCTTATTTGGATAGATTATCAACAATATGCTTTCTACATTGAAACTAACATGAAATTTAGCTTACATTGATAGTCTACAACACACCTGTAGATACATTCCCTACATTCGATAAGAATTCCACCAGCTCAAATGTGACGTAAAACAGTAATTCACTCACTCACTCCTAACAATTCAACTGAACATGCTCCTAACATTATAATTCAACCATTGAAACATTAAAGATATTAATTTGAGTTGGACAAGATGTATTTTTCTTCCAAGACATACAATGTCTGACATCACTACCAATATGACATGCTTCAGATAGTCCATATTGAACCCAGAGGATGCAGACAGGATGGGCAGGCTATTGAAAAGTTTTCCTGGTATTTTAATACAGGTTCGGTCTATGATTCCCAAGGAAGGAGGTGTTCCTGTTTGATGGACTGTATCCTTCAGTACAACCAGCGATATTTATCAGTGATCATGATTGGGATCATAAATATATCTAGCAGGTGTCCCTTGCTCTCAGCGACCCTTGTGTAACATGCAGTTAACATGTAGATTCGGAGTTAACATGTAGATTCGGAGTTAACATGTAGATTCGGAGGTGTCTGGTGCTGGTAACAGCTGTGTTGGATGTGCACCGGCACAGAATCGTAATCAGGGGAATGTTTGTCATTGCTTGGTAGGCCTCCTGGCCTCGTTCTGCTGCACTGGTGCAGAGCCGTTTCAATGAAATACTCAGATGTAATGTATGGTGGTTGGTGTCACACCCACTGACCTGATTAATCCGCTTGACCTGCCTTCGTATGTGGCTGGCTAGCGGCTTTAGTTCAGGCTGTAGTGTAGACTATTAATACTTGGTATCAAATCTGTAGAATCCTGATATATAGATATGAAAACTTGAATGTTGGCTGGCATTTTAGTATGCTTAGCAGGCATTTTAGTATAATTGGCTGGCCTTTTGCAACATTGTCTGAATTGCTTAAAACATTAGAGGGGGTGGATTAAATTATATGAAATAATTTACTATATGCATATTTTATTCCATAGTATATGGTATGTATCTAGACCATGTTGACTCCATTATATCCATATTCATATCTAGATGTAAATGCAGATGTAAGTCACATGACCTGCAAACACTGCAGCGATGAAATGCTGTATAAACCTTTGTCACATGAATATCATGTATGGCTCATTTTATGCGATATCTGTAAGGTAAACATTGTCCTGATAGTAAAGAATGTATTTGGAGTGCATTAATATCATTGCCGGCTGCTCATAAAACCGTTCAGAGACTTTCCTACAGCATGTACAGGCACAGCGTTACATAAAGGAATCGTAACCTATGTAGTTTTTCCGTACAAAATAGTTACAATTTAAACCAGTCAAAAAATGTTAAGAAGCTGTTAATCTATTGTGATGGTAATATGTTCAAAAGCATTTCCTATTCCTGTTGTGAAATATATCGCTTCACGAAAGTGTCGGTTGATTGAAATTCACAACTTGCTACTGAGGCGGTCACCGAGTTGTGATGTGCCCCCAGGTTGTTATAACCGATAGAAGCAGAAGCTTTTCTATAGGGACACTTCAATGCATCGAATTGCTGTGTTTCCTTTGTGGAGGATAGATCGTGTTCCAATAAATGTTCCCTTTCTTCACCAAAAAGTGAACAAAAACCTACGAGAGGTGACTTTGTTGCCGTTTGTTGGCGTCTCCAGAGAACGCTACACACTGTTCAGTGACGATTTCTGTAAAAATTATCAATTTGAAAAAAAAGAGGAGGAATTATCTATTGTTGGTCTCCTGTGACCGGATGGTATTTCTTGTATGCAGGAAGGGAATTGGCGAAATTTCTTAGCCATAACATTGTAAGAAATGACGCAGTTTCTCTCCATTCAGCCTCTTTAACAATCTGTAGATGAAAACAGTTCACAGGCAGCATCTATCAGATCAAACGTGATGTTTAGAATGTGATTCAGTACACTTGCTGTAGTCCTGCTGTAGGTGTTAGTAGTAAAAACACATTGAAGCAAGAACCAGTACCACCCACCACTGTTGCTATGAGGCGGCTTTGTGCCTATTTATATACTTATTTTTTTTATCAATCACCATCCACTGTGTATGAATTCATCATGATCGAATCCACTGTGTCGCTGGTCTAAATCTAAATCATTCACCATCTTACTCCATCAGCATGGCTAGTGTGATCATGAGATCTCAAACAGTAACCACCCATTTGGGGGAACATCCAATTAATCAATGTCACATTAAAAAAATAATGTCCTTTTTTTTCTCCATCATTAAGATGAATCATTTGGTTTGCGAAAACTTATATTACTGACTTATCTTTGGGATTTATTCATGTGACCATTGATGTAGTTAGGTTACTTTTGTATACAAGATTATCTATGAATTACATATAAAATTATGACCAGTAAGTGAGTGAATTGTTGCTTGATGTCGCAACAGAATTATTTCATCATATGAGCATTAAAAGACGATAATAAATATCTGTATTTGGTTCTGGAGGAGACATTGTCTACCCTTATTGCAAGCAATTATTTGTTTATTGGAAATTAATGGTATATTTTCATTATTTATGTGATTTAATGACAGTTGTATGGGGGATCATCTCTAATTGCCTCACACAGCCAGACTGACAGCAAATACTTACTGGTTGTCTTCATTTCAGTGCAAGGGTGGTGACTTGGCGCCACATTATGTGCCAAAGAAAATAGCGTGTTGTGATGATGAGGATTTGTGTAACTTCTACCTGAAACCAGTGGTGGTGGAAAGAACAACTACAGCAATGCCAGGTAAGATAACTCCAAAGTCCGTTTCTCAAGAGTTGTCTTTCCTTCCTTCAGCCACAGACGTCACAAAACTTGGTTCTATCATGTCTATTGGAATTATAAGAGATAATGGGTAAATTAATGCAAATTATATGTCTATTTAGTGGTGGTCTTGTTAAAATCGATAACATCACTGATTTTACAGGTAATTTAGATTAAATTTGTTGATTTGATGACATGCAGGGTTAAAGGATTCGTTTTTGTGTTTCAGAATATGAAGTCCCTGAAATTTATGAGAACATTACGCACATCGCTCTCCTCATCTCAGCCACAGCATGTTTCGTCATCCTCATCATAACAGTCACGTTCGTATACCTCAGGTATGTTCTTTGTGCACCTGTCACACCTGTGTGCTTCCTGTGAGGTGTGAGATGTCAAGCCAATCACTGTCTATTGTGCTCCAGCTGTTAGATACATACTTGTATGGATCAGGGCTGCATTTAGGCTGCACTACATTTCACTACACTACACTACATTACGCTACGTTTCTACGGAGTAGTGGCTGGCTGAACGAATTTGCAGCAAATCGGCTTGTGCGTGCATGCAGTCCATTCCCTTCATGCTTTGGGTTTTCCTACAAAGCACTACAGGCTTAAAAGCCGAAGTAAAAAGTAGTGCTACGTAGCACTACTATGTGTTGACTGAACGGCTGCTGTAGTGCTACGTTACGTAGTCGCAAATGGGTGAAAGATTCCTGCAGCGACGTTAAACTCCATAATCACTCACTCACTGTAGTGCTATGTAGCACTTCATAGTGAAATGTATTGCAGCCTGAACACACCCCAGATGTAGGGGGTAATGGGGAATAACCTAACAAGAACCGTAATAAGTGACCGGAATACAGAACAGTAGTAGCACTAGAAGAGTCATAACTTCATGTTAGCATATAGGAGTCTCTGAGTCGCATAGAGCTACGATTGTTTTGTGGAACTGGGGACTGGTCTAAATTACAATTACAGTTATAAGTGTCTCTCTGTTCACATGTGATGATTGGCTCTGCTGACACATGTCTCTCTGTTCACATGTGTAAGATTGGCTCTGCATGACATGTGTCTTGCTGTTGACAGATACCGGAAGCGTGAGCTGGAGAGAGAGCAGATCCTGGAGGAAGCTGAGAACGAGACTTTCATTGCTCCCGGGGACACGCTCCACGAGCTCATCGAGCAGTCCCAGTCCTCTGGCAGTGGATCCGGACTCCCTCTGCTTGTAAGCCTCCACCTTCTCTACTGATATTGCCCACACTATGTCATTCGTCTTCCAAACTCGTTACATTTATCTGTAACTTACCTATACTTGTGTTAGTGGTGCATCACAATCAGTATATTTTTCTGTGGAAAACAATCTGTACTTGTTTCGTTGATCCATAAAATTCCATTATCCATATTTCTTTTATCTAAATATTATTTTTCTTTTTTCTTTTTTTCTTCTCCAAACATGCGACACTGCATGTTGTACTAAACCTGAAAGCATCGACTGGTACTCATACTTGTATCATTGGTTGTTCAAACCATACACTACTCAGTAAATACAGCCACAAGTGTGACCATTATGTATTACAAAATAATGTATTTCTTTGGATATTGCCTTTCTACTTTCAATTTTATTTTCATGTCCTCGTTTAAAAACAAGTTCCTATGTTCATCTCAGTTAGATCATAGGTCTTGAACCAACCATGTTAATGTCGAGGCTTTCCTCATTGGAAGCTGTTGCCTGTCACGGTGGTTCAGACCTCGGAAACTGGAGGCTGAGGATGCCATAGAAATTAGGAAACCTTTCATGATATTCAGACCTGTCAATGCTCATACAGTGGTTTAAAAAAACAGCTAATTTGATGTGTAATACCAGTGGGAATAATACAGATTGACAAGCATATCGTGTTTGAAACTACCCAAGTTGGCTGTAGATATCGGTGTTTGTATGTATCTGATGCCATTTCAATTGGTTTGGTTGTTCTGACAGCCCAGGCGATGGATTGGAATAATTGATAACATAAATATTTTTATATTATCATCTACTTTCAAAATTGTACTGACTATTAAAGTCCATTTTACACCTTGAAGTAAATTTAATAACTTCTTTGGAAGATCGTTTCTGAGCACATGATTGATGTAACATATTGTAACATTCAAGAAGCAACATTTAAACTGTACAACAGGCTTGTGAAATGGCATTTTGTAGCATCAGAGTGTCAGAATAGAAACACGCATCCGAAAACGAAGCCGCCCTGAGATTCTTGGCACCATCAGAAATATGTATCTTTTTACCATTAGTGTCTGGTCACAATATGTTTTATCAATAGAAAGATGTCTTTGGGATTTTTAATTGGCATTGATGAATATTCAAGCGTTAAAGATGAGATACATCTTTCAAGTCAATTTAGCACCATTTGCTTTTTTAAATATATAAATTTAGTATAGGTTTCCCTTAAACATGTTAACTGTTAAGACAGCTCTTCAGTATTAATGGTTTTCTGTTTTATGTATGTAATTTTGTACTGAAAATATATCGATTGAAAAAATAAAATGTTTAGGAAATGAAACGATTGTCTATGTATGGTGTGAGTGTGTGTTTTACCCTCTGCATGTTATCTTGGATTTTAAAATATATATTTTATAAATATCTAATGATATAATCATATTTTTTAAAGATGTGACAATGTTTTTATGCATACTATATCATCAGACTCTGATGAATGTCTTTCTTTAGGTTTTATAACATTACGATTATTGCTTAACACAATGAGTTCTAGACTTTGTCTATCAGTCACGTATGGGTGAAAGATTCCCGCTGCGACGTAAAACAATAAACAATAAATCACTCACTTGTCTATCAGTGGTTCTTCAACAGTATTCCTACTCAACCCTCTTTATGTTATAATAAGTTACACATTATTTGTGTTTTTTCCTTTCAGGTTCAGAGAACGATTGCCAAGCAGATCCATCTTATTAAGAGTATCGGCAAGGGTCGGTATGGAGAGGTCTGGAAGGGCAAATGGAGAGGCGAAAACGTTGCTGTAAAGATATTCTTCACCACGGAAGAGCAGAGCTGGTTCCGGGAGACGGAACTCTACCAGACCGTTCTGCTCCGACACGACAACATACTTGGTAAGTACAGTAAATGCCCGGGTACTTGGAGTCTCATGATCGATTTGAAATAATTGTCGTCATGGTTACACACGGCTGTTACATATTTGACGTTTAGGCAGATACACTGAAAATTGGACAATTGTGTATACTTATGTATATTTATTCTGGTATTAGACAATATTGTCTGCATTGCCATCGAAGAACATGGTTAGTTTTTGTTTCAACGTTGTCAATGTTGAAGATTTTATTGTTGTTGGCTTTTTTTCCCCACCTGTTATTAAGTGGTTAGTCATATCTGCCAGTAGAACAATTATCGTATCATAATTAATTATTTAGACTAAATTTTCTATCTATACATTACACATATATAGTTGCATCCGTTTTACATCTCTGTTTTACTGTTGGACATCTCTGACAATTTTACATTGGAATATATTAATATGTAAATAATACAACATCTAAAATGTTGCATGCTGCAATTTCTACTTAGTTTATAGATGAATTTCTATATAGTTTGTAAATACGTTTGAAATGATTTTTTTGCCATGTGAACCATGTGAAATATTTCATAGTACCCTAACATTTTGTGATATATTTCAATTATTCATGCTTAAAATTTGAATGGATCGATGGTGCATTGCCCAACCTGTTTATATTGTCATGCACATTACGAGTATAGAGTGATGGTTTAACCCTCTCCATGCTGAAGGCAACCGGAGATGCCCCAAAGTGCAGTGTCTGTGCCTAATCCAGCAGGGAGATGGTTAATCTCTGAGAATGTTGACATGTTATCGTTTGGGATTACCTTATATCCTGTCTGTCAGTGGTTCCCCAGGTTAGAATACTCTTGAAGAGATCTACAGTAAACAAAGACCATACCCCCAGCTGTGTTCAGAGACACCCATATCAGCTGTCTATCACCTGACATGCTGTAGCCATGAGAACATGGATATATCATATATATGTGCATTTCCAGTAGATATAGTCCGATATATCTACATGGGAGAAAACAATCTTTTATTCATAGCTACCAAATAAGAGTTTCTCAACTTCGCGTATCAACAAGATTTGAGTTCAAATCTATTGAAAAGGTTGTCACAGATTTTCTAGGTTATATATTTAATATGTATGTGTGTATTGAATGACTTGAGGTTCAGTACTACTGTAATCTATGTCATGTGTGCTGTATCATACCCAATGGTGTACCCAGTATATTGGATTACATTCATATAATAGCTTCATATCTTGTATTTGACATCTCAATTACACATAATAAAGTACATTTCTACAAAACTATTTGGAAAATGAAATTAATTGTTTGACACAACCTGAAAAATAATTACTAACATATAATTTACCCTTTTTCCTTCTGGGTTATTCAATATTATTATTCTGTATTGCATCTGTTGCTGCCATCAGCAGGAAGGAGGTTTATAAATTCAATGGAAGTATATGTGCAGAATATCTTAACTCCAGTTTACCAGTGGGTGATATTCCACCGTAAACCAACACAGAATTTAGGTTGGCATGAACCCTAGCTCCAGCAAAATCAATATCTTTGACAGCCAGACAGATGCCAGTAGCATGCTTGAAATTTAATCTGGTTTATGAAATAGTGAAAATCTACGGAAGCCTTGCTGTAGTAACACTAGTCATGGGCAATTACCAGTCGGAGGCCATGTAGACATTCATTCCAATCAAAGCCAAAGTAAGTGTCCAGTATTGAATTAACAGCCAGGATGCCAGACACAGGCAATAGGATTAGCAGGCTATTTTGTCCTTTGTTTTTGTCACAAGTTCAGCTTCCTTGTCTCGCTCAAAATAATAGAAGTCAGTGGTAATAGAAGCTGCCAGCTCTCTGACAGGTCTAAGGAGACAGTCTTTTACTTATTGTTGGCTGAGGTGATTATGGCTATTCCTGTGAGCCCGGGCTATTGGTGGAACCATGGAAACTGAGAGCATATTGTGTGCTTTATTGTATGTTCTGTAGTAGATCCGGGTTGGTTTTTTGCATTTGTTCAAATTTACCAGATATTCTTGAAAAGGATCATATTTCCAGTAATTTCCTTTCCCATTGGACTCTGAATACTTTTTAAATATCCATCCTGCATTTCATGAAATGGTTGTGCTGCACTCCGAGTGTAAAGCAGGGCGTACGCCATGTTTTTACTATAGCAGGAAATGACGTAAACCTCAATATACGCTCGGACTACCGGTAAGGCCCTTTCATGAAGCGCATGCCAGGGCCTTATTCTCATCTTTTGATTAGTGCTCAACAAAGATATGATGGACAATATTAACATACTTATGAGAAATTAATACCATGTAGTGTTAGTATTTATCTTCATGATAAATAATAATAGGAAGGAACGTTTATAATAATAATAATAATAATAATAATAGTGAATATTTGTATTGTGCAGTAGAAACATATAGATGAAGTGTCTTCAAGAAAAGCTATTCCATAACTGACATAGGCCATGTACAATGTCTTAACAAAATGCGATTCTCTGTTGTATCTTGCTGTATCTTTCACATTGGCAGACAGCTGTCAAAGACTCCTGGCCTCTGCCTTAATCAGGCTGTTTTTCTGTCATGTAATCTGTTCAGCTGTCACAAGAATGAAGCCAACCACTTCTAGGGAGTTTCCAGGCCTGTTGCGGGCCTGTTGCGGGTTACCTAATGGTTTGCAGGTCTGGTACAGGTGCCATTACACGTCCATCCCTGGAGAGGTCTGATAGTGCCAGTCGTCATAGCCTGTCTAGTTTGTATGGGCCACTGTTGTATGGACCTGTCATGCCAGGAAACGCGATGTGCAAACTTGCATATATATGTGGAAGAGAACACTCCCATTGTGCAATGATAATCCACTTTGTATGCTGTACCATTCATGTCAACATTTATTTGAATGACAAAAGAGCATTGTTTTTCTTCACAAATACATGTATAGACTACTGAACAAAGCCAATTTGAATGGAAATTACAATATAATTCTAAAAGGTGTTACTTTCCCAATAGGAAATTATCCTCGACAGAGTATACAAATGTCTTTTTGTAATTGAATGCAATCTACATAACTAGAAATGGTGTTTTCTTTCTGGTTCGTTAAATTATAAATTTAAGGAATAGTGAAGTAGGGTATTGTACGAAAAATTTATTTACTGTAGAGTGTCATGATGACCTTTTAAGATAATTGTGATGACATTTGTCAGTTGATGGATAATATAGTTAAGATATATTAGTGTGTTGATGAAGAGATGGAAGAGAAATGTAAAACCTTGCAGAGTAATTGGGTCATCTCTGTCCTTCACTTCCAAGATGGGACTTGGACACATTCACTGCACTGTCATCAATACCCTTCATTCCCTGGCCTTTCTTCAATTATCAGTTAGGGTATAACACTAAATAGTCATACCATTAACATGATTAAAGAAGTAGTAACAGTTTACTTTCATGATTATAGGGAAAATGACTAATTCAATTTTCGTTGGTTCATATTTTATATGCTGTTTCTTGCCCGAGGATAGAGATATTTTTTTTTACTACATTCTGATTGATAAGAATATTTTCTTTTGTCTTTCTTTGGGTATTTCTGTCTCAATGTCAGACTTACAGGCTCTCCAATTTGTAATACTGTTCATATAGTCTAATAGTTGTGGGTGTCTGTCCTCATTCTGCTGTAGGACATACATTCCCATTATCAGGAGTGTCCTGCCTGTTCTTTAGGACCTGCTTGCCATTTAGGACCTGCTTGACATTGTTACATATCTGTCTTTTAGGACATTCTTCCCATAATTGGGAGTCTGTCCTAACTGGGTTGTTTTTAGTTTTTTATGTAGATATATACTCCTGTCCTGCCTATTCTGTAGAACATGCGTGTAGTGATGTTTGCATAGACCATATTTACTCTGTGTGGGATACTTGCCACATTAATGTTCTACTGTGATTTTCATGTACGACTGAAAGTTGATCCATCCGCTGGAGAAAGCAAACTCTGGCCACAGTTAAAACCAAGCCAGTCCTATTCATCCTGGGTTTGAATAATTTCAGAAAATAGGATGGAAAGTAATGGTATCCGTGGAAACGTACAAATGACAATGAACAGAACCATTTCATTTCACATGTCAGTTTGTGTTAGCATGAACTTGCCAAATGGATGAGTCGTTTCTCAGAGTAGTGGCTACTGCCGAAATAACAAAAGCCATGTTAGTGGTCTGTGCATTGATTTGGGATTTCTTCATTGCATATAAAAGTCTGCGTCCGTCTAGGGGGCCGTATTAGCTAAGGACCGGTATTGATCCAGCAGGGGTCATCCTCGATGGTTCCCAGTCCCAGAGTTGCATAAGGAAACCATGATCTGCCATACCACGGGTAGAGACTCGAAGGGTTCCCGAGCTTCCGTTAGTCTCGCTGGCTTCTCATCACGCTATTTCCCCACAGCCTATAGAAATTATGATGTCTCTAATTTGTACAATTTCATGCGGACTCTTGAGGGCAATTTGTGGTATATGCTGGGCCGCTATGAAGCCCAGTGACATTTGTGATGGGGTCATGCTGAGGCATTTGTGTGTGTGGCTCCTGATGGAAACTAATTTATCTGCTCTTGTTACTTTGCCTTGCTATAATTAGAGTCCACATTATGGTTACAGTGTCATACACATATACACAAGTAAACCTCTGTAATTTATATTGTATTTTTATAAGTGTGTGTCTTCTTACAAGTTCTTTGACGATCAAATATGAATCTTAGAAATACTAGAAATTTGTAATTTTATTGAATATTGTGTTATTCAAGCTGTGATATCAAAGATTCTTGAAAGCTGCTCTAAACTCCAATTTAAAAAAATATATATATTATTTTTAGAATATATATTTGTTAAAAGAAGCTCAAACTGTTTATAGTGTGCTTGGCAAGCTATAAATAATTTTATATAGTGATGTTTTAAATCATTGATTGTCAAAGAAATATTACATTGTTTGGAAGAGAAATTCCAATTGCCAGGAAAATCAATACATCTTTACAATTCTGAAAGTAATTCTCCATCAGTGTTCTCTCACTGAAGCTCAGTATAAAATCAATGCATTAATTATGTTGTTTCCTTCATCATGTATAAATACAACAGCACAAGACAGACTGCATAATTGTCCACATCACAGTTTCCTTACTAATGCTATTAACGCTAACTGTTGAGATTTTTAAAAGAAGTTTTACATCAATTCATAACAGTGATTTATAAACACGTTCACTCACTGACTACAGATGGTGGAGTGTGTATCTTTAAATTGTAATACAGTATGCAATTCTTTAACAAGCAATCGTCTGTAATATTCACCAGCTCTCGTTTCCACAAGCAATATATTAGTTCCAATATTTTGTTATTTCAAATGATTGGAAGCCATTTAAGCCTATCATAAGCAGAATTGCACTTCCAAGCAAGTAGTTTCTCACAATAACGGCCTAGTCGGGGCCCTTCAAATAGATCTCATGTTCCAGTCTGGAGTAACTGTATCTTTGTATCTGTGTGTGATCAATAAGAAAGCATTTCAAAAACCATTACGTGTTGTATTTGTGAACTTCAGCTGTAAACATTCCAAAATGGATAGCTTGGAGGCAAGACACGACTCATAAATATAGAGAATGTTTCTCCATAGGACTCCAGATAACAATTTGTCATAGACCTGACTCGTGTGTTACACCAGAAGATTTACGTCTCGTCTTCAGCTACCGCAGATAGGGAAACGGCACAGTCTTGTGCTTGCTTAATAAAAATATGAGGCAACAAGGGGAAAAAAAACACGATTTAATTCTCGTAGGAGAGACATTCGTTATCGCACCCAGTATAATTAGTGTCAAACAATAATCTGTAGGAACTCCCAACTTGGATTGTAGCATGTCACTTCCTGGCGAGTAGTGGTGTTATTTCGGAGTGGAGCAAGACCTGTCGCTGGTTGCACGTCGTCATGGACAAATACTGGTGATGTATCACTACCATTGCTATCGCAGCATCAACATATTGGAATTATTGGTAGCCATTCCAATTAAAATCAGAAAACTGGAATATGAATTTGTACAGTTGCACCATGTTCAATAGTACTGGAAGAAATAATAATAATAATAATGTGCACATTTATGTCGTGTCAAATTCCACGTATGATAGCATGCTCATAGCACTACATTATTACAAAGAAATTAAAACTATATGGTCAATAATTGGTGATCTACTCAAGTTCGTTAACTTACGTCACGACAATTAATAGAGAGCTTTTGATACTGAATGATGTCGGCACCAATTAGGGCAGCTACATGGATTTTATCTTCCCACAAGATGAGTTTCAGTAATGTATTGGTGTAATAATGTGAAATCTGCTTAGTGCATGCTTTATAGAATTGTTACACACTACGTGCAAAGGTTTTAGAACAGAAGCAAAAGTTTTGATTGATTTCTACATTATTTCCATATCCGGGAAATAGGTGCGAAACTTTTTGTATTTTTGAAAGCACATTGCTAGATCACCATTTACACAGAATAAACTTTTTCTTCTTCTTCAGTTATCAAAAGCACAATCAAAAGCAAATTTACTGTAGAAATGCAAAATATAATTACCAAGTGTGTACTGCATTTATAATCAAGTTGGGAAATGACGTCATTTCACAATATATTTTTGTAGAACATGTTAAAACAACACCTTTTCTTCTCTTTAAATATTAATTTCCGCACACTATCATACAACATGCTGAGGGGGCATGTGGTAACGCTGTAGTAGGTTGTGTAGTCAAACTTCAAAACCGAAGGTCCTGAGTACGAACCCACTCATTATAACCCACTCATACTGATCTGGTGCAAAGTTTGTACTATCACAGTGCAGTTATTCCTCATTCAATAAACTGATGTGGTGTGGTATGAGCAAAATAATCTTGAAAATATATCTGAAACCCCAATTCCAAAAAAAATAAAATTTGCTGAATTATATATGAATAAGTATTATGTAAAACAGTCCTTGCAATATATTTGTTAACACTTTTATCGCTGCATACATCAAGGGCACACATAATAATGCTATATGAATAAAAAATAAAAAAATAAAAAATATATATATGGTATTCATCTTTCATAGTTAATTTTACTCGTAGTTCACACTTTTAATTCCATTTCTACCAATAGTTATTATATAATTGTCTATTCTATCATCTACTTCAAATTCAATCAATTTTATTTGGCATGTTTTCGTCACGTTTGGTGAAAGATTTCCGATTCCCGCTGTGATGTAAGACAATAATTCACTCACTCGCTCACCTTGCAATGTATTTATTAATACTTTTGTTGCTAATATGAAGTTAGTGCATGCTTTATAGAATTGTTACACATGATTGCAATGGTTTTTTATAGAAGCAAAAGTTTTTATTGATTTCTATATTATTTCCATAAAATATGCGAAACTTTTGTATTTTTGAAAGCACAATGCTAGTTCACCATTCAGGCCTCAAAGTTACAAAAAAAATCCAAGGATCCATTTGGATCCTGTAGTTCCAGAAACACGTATAATAAGTGAAATACTGGTTGCCAAATGCAAAATTTGGTCGCCATGGCTCCCAAGTTAGTCGCTAAATTGAGCCCTGTCATTTACACAGAATGAACTAGTTTTTTTTTGTTCAGTGATCAAAAGCACGATCAAAAAGCAAAGAGTACTATGAAGTAAAAATAATATACTAGTATTTAATTACATGTATTTTCTTTGTCCAGGTTTTATTGCGGCGGACATCAAGGGCACCGGGTCGTGGACACAGCTGTTCCTGATCACGGATTACCATGAGAACGGGTCACTATATGACTACTTGAAGCAGCACACCGTGGACACCCAGGAGATGCTGGCTCTGTGTCACAGCGCCGCCTGCGGTCTCTCCCACCTCCACACCGAGATCTTCGGGACTCGAGGTCAGTAGGGGCAGACAACTCATGATGGTGCTACGTTCGGAGACGATAATCCATGTCAGTTTTATATTTGGGGAAGGTAACTCTCTGTTAGTTTTCAGGGAAGTCAGTTTTTATGTTCAGGAAAGAATATATAGAGATTATTAACCGAGTGTCTTTAGATATCGTCTTTATCCTGCACTTAGGGATAATCTTTGTATATAGACGAGCTTCGAGCTTCAGCGAGTCTAATACATAGAGATTATCCCTAAATGCAGGATATAGACGATATCTAAAGACACAAGGTTGATAATCTCTTTATCATCTAATGTCAAGCTTAAATACTTCTCTATAAGAAGAAAAGTTATGGTAAGTAATGCGATTTTTATGTTCAAGGAAGATAATCCAGGTCAGTTTTGCATTTGGGGAAGATAGATAACCCTTATCACTTGAGTAACAAAATCCATGTCGCTTATACGTTTTGGGACAATCATCATAGACATAGGTGTGAAAATACAAGAATCTTGAAAGCAGCGCTAAACCCCAATTCAAAATAATAATAAAAATGTAATCTTTTTTTTCATTTGATTTACTATTCTTTTTTGTGAAACAATTTAAGCCTCCTTCCTCCTGGAGCCAAGAAGATACATCCTGTGGAGAAGTAGCTCTGATTAGTCCAGCAGAGGGAAGCTTCATCAGATGTTTCTGTAATCCTGCTCACGTCCAGCTGAGTTCTCTAACTTTGACATGTGTTCTTTGCTTGCAGGAAAGCCAGCTATTGCCCACCGAGACATCAAGTCCAAGAACATTCTGGTAAAGAAGAACGGAACCTGCTGCATCGCTGACCTGGGACTGGCGGTCCGCTACATCAGGTACTGGAGGACACACTGGTGTCATGTCTGTCAGTAGTGATGCCACCAGTACAATGAAGTAGTCTATGAAATGGTGGTAACTCTACAAGTGAAATAGAACCTGTGAATGGTGGTAACTCTACAAGTAAAACAGATGCTGTCAAATAATGATACCTCCATTAGTGAAACAGACTCCATCAAACATTGCAAATCCAGTATCAAGACAAAAAATGATAACCCGAGGTTATGAAACTTTCTTTGAGTACTGTTTCATTCTTGACTCAAAGTTTTGTTCACAAATCCCCATAACAAATTTGAGCTTGAGCATGTAATCGTACTCAAAGGTTTCATAATCTCATCACCAGTTGACCAGACAGTATCATAGTGGTAACACCACTAAGACATACCTTGCCAAATGTTGCAAATCGACTAGTTAGACCCTGTGAGCAGGTCAAATATTAGTAAATAACTCAACCAGTAAAACAGAACCCCAACGAACAGCTCAATCATTAAAGCAGACCCTATCAAACAATGAAATATATTTAGTCAGTCAATTCATTGTAATATCATTGTGTATGGGTGAAATATTCCCACTGCGATGTAAAGCACTAATTCATTCATTCATTCACTGTAATACCATACTAACTGTTCTTCTCCTTCAGCGAGTCCAGTGAAGTAGATATCGCACCTAACACACGTTCTGGGACAAAGCGGTACATGGCCCCCGAGGTGCTGGAGGACAGAATCAACAAGAACCACTTTGATGCCTATAAGCAGGCAGACATGTACGCCTTCGGCCTGGTCCTATGGGAGGTGGCTCGGAGGTGCATTATTGGAGGTAAGCATGGTGTTGCCAGTGTGTATGTGAAGACTTGTGTTGCCAGTGTGTATGTGAAGACTTGTGTTGCCAGTGTGTATGTGAAGACTTGTGTTATCAGTGTGTATGTGAAGCCTTGTGTTGCCAGTGTGTATGTGAAGCCTTGTGTTATCAGTGTGTATGTGAAGCCTTGTGTTATCAGTGTGTATGTGAAGACTTGTGTTACCAGTGTGTATGTGAAGACTTGTGTTGCCAGTGTGTATGTGAAGACTTGTGTTGCCAGTGTGTATGTGAAGACTTGT
>JAUTBT010019187.1:0-21560 GCA_032361225.1 Lepetodrilus schrolli
ACTATTCTATCACAGAACCCCTGTACTGTATAGAGGGAGGGGGAGGGGGAGGGGAGGGGGAGGGGGAGGGGGAGAGGGAGAGGGAGAGGGAGAGGGAGAGGGAGAGGGAGAGGGAGATACTGATTATTAAACTACGATTAAACTTTAACACGTAGTCAACGCGTGTATATGTAACTTATACTAGTTCTGCCCCTATATAGCACAGGTGTTCGGTGATAGAATAGTAAAATATATTATATTTATATAGATCAAATAATAAAGTCATTTATTTAATAATTAAAAATTAATGACAATAATAATATAAGGGAAATATGCTACCAGTATAGGTTAACTTCGCCTAGCAATCTAATATTGAAAACCTAGACTGGTAGCATATTTACTTTATATTATTATTTATTATTATTATTATTATTATTATTTTATATTTAAAAAATATATATTTGTTTATTAAATATATGACTTTATTATTAGATCTTTATAGATACATTTTTTAATTTTTATTTTATTTTTACTATTCTATCACAGAACCCCTGTACTGTATAGTGCCGCATCATAATTTTGATATTGTTGTTTCATTATATTAATTAAAATCAAATATGCGAGAAGACGTTACATGTGCATCCATGTATCACAAACAATAATGTTTATTGCATAATGTGATATAATAACTTACAAATATATCTTGCAGTTATTTAATGGTCTCTCATTCATTCTGAAAACGTGACTAAACTAATAATTTACGAGGGCTTCAATTTTGTCATTTTTATTGAAATAACATTATATTATTTTCTTAGATTCATTATTATTACGACATGTCGCTGATTATATTATTTAACATTACAAAGCTATTAATAACAACAGCAATAACAACAACAACATCATCATCATTAGCGGTATTTATAAGAAAGTTAAGAAACTAACTGCAATGTTCCCATTTATGTATTCAAAGTGCGCATTGTGCTATACTAAACATATAAATCGTGCAGCTTCTCGAACATACTTGCACGTAATCTGTCCGAACGTTTAGATGACTACATAGCCCCTTCACGGTCATAAACCTTTATGAGCGAACATTAAATTAAAAGAAATATCCACACACCTGGACGGTGCTAACAGAAACCCGAAGACTACGGCACAGTTTATGCAACACACAACGTACTGGTATCCATTCCTGTCTTAGTACTGTATCATCGTGTTAACCCGTATTGTTTGGTAATGTAGGGCGTACATACTATTGGCAGCTTTCGAAACACGTGGTTATTGCTTAATTACATCCGCCGGATATAGAAGACAATGGCCAAATGTTACAGAGGATGGCATAGGCCCTATGCGTAGCAAGAATGAGTTTATTTATTCAAAGTCATTAAGGCCACAGGCCCACAATATATGTAACAAAGTACAAAATATACAAGAGTCGTAATACAACAGATATAGAAATGCACACGTAGCAATATGTAGGCCTATATTGATAACTAAATCCCAGATAACGTCACGACGTCAGCCGGACGGTGGCTATGGTCAGCACGGTCGCGGACGGATATCCTATGTTGGGCCAACGTCGTGATGCTATCTGGGATGTAACTACTACTATCCCTGTGCGTCTAACAAATTATCGATACCAAATTAGAAGAGTATATATTATTGGAATGCATCGTTATGAAACACGATTTATTATGTTTGGTTATCATGTACGCAAAAACGTACAAATACACTAAAACAGACAAATCTCAGCTGCGTGATCATTGTCAAAAGAATAACACAAAAATACTGCACAGGAGTCAGAATGCTATAGGGTTGTTATTAGGTGCTACTTACTATAAGTATTTTATTCTCCTCCACCAAAATGCCAAATGTCTGTATATTCACAGGAAAATTGAAAACACAGGTGAATTATGTATTTTACGAACATTTCACTATCCTCCATGTCTCACTATGTAACGTTAGATCAGGGTCGTTTACAGAAAGATAGTATGTATGTTTTGAAATTACACACACACACACAAACACACACACACACACACACACACGCATGCACACACGCACGCACACACGCACGCACACACACATACACACACGCAAACGCACACACCAGGGCCGTAGCTAACTTCTTTCCCTTGGGCAATGTTCGACGAACATTTTTGAAAATTGATCAGAGATTAAATATAATCAGAAGTAGTAGGCCTACATTTCGAATATGCTGTCCCCATTATCAAATACAATGTATTTTATTCCGCTCATATATGTGGATAAACAGTCATGTTGTAAGTTTTGTTTTCGTTAGTATTACTTCTAATTCGAAATTTGTATTTGGTCTTATAAGCCAAGACTGCATATTGCTTAATAGATGTATGTGCAGTAGTATGTGGAAGTAGTTTACATAGCCGTTTTGCAAACTTTGGCCTTGTTATTATTCGTGGTTCGCTTTATTACTGTTTACAAAACAAACTTGTCTACCCGACATTAAAGTACCTATTCAGGTCGATAACTGGGTCGTACTGGGTCGTATCGTATCTAGCGCGAACGATGTATAGAAACCAGACCTTTGTTGTCATAGCTGGCTAGTTTTTAGGAATATATATACATGAGGTATTCCTCTGAAATCTGTTATCGCGTTATACAAAACAAGTCGGTCACTACTACCAATGAGGTTGCTATTTGGGTCGTACTGTATGTCGGTCGTATATCTAGCGAGAACGATGTATAGAATACAGACTATGTTGTCATAGCTGGCTAGTTTTGGGAGAGATGTATTGTCATTACCTATAATTGAAAATGCCTTCATTTTATATTTCACACATTGACTTCGGATCATTAAACATGTGGTTTGTATCATGTCCAGTGTGGCCAGCTATAGAGTACTGCGAACGATGTGAAATACGTCATATTGTATTAAGTATAGTATGACATAAATGAACAATTATCAAAGAAAACAAACTTGTCTAGACTATTACGTGATATATATACGTCTAACCTATATTGACCTACTATACGACAAAGAGTCGCAACTAACGAGTTTAGGCGCCTCGAAACGGAGCGGCGGCGGCGGCGGATTATTAAGGAAGTATACACAAGGAGTCGTCAGTCTATTCGTGACTATGGGTGGACACAGTTGTAATGACTGTGGAAAACAGTTTTCAAGAACAGACGTTCTGCTACGGCATGATACTACGCTAGCTAACAAGCAATACCCCGCCGCCGCCGCCGCCGTTCCACTTCGAGGTTTGCCAACGAGTCGCTGTTACAACAACCAAATCAGTGAATTAGCTTTCTAGTTTTAGACGTTGTTAGGCCAATGTTTAACAGTGGTGCTCTTAGAGCCCAAGTGGGAGACTTAACGCTAATCCTAGCCAGCACGAGCCAATATTGACCGGGCGTCATTTACGATAGCGGATTTCGGCTAGGTGGCAGTGCCGAAATTTCTGAACGACTCGTGGATACTGAAGTGAATCAGGTGGACTTGGGACTTGTGTTAGGTTTAGGTTTAGGAAAGAAGTCTCCAGATTATATTTCTGACAAAGTATCTACAAAGAAGTCTTAAAGATGCATTACACACACACACATACACACACACACACACACACACACACACACACACACACACAAATACACACACACACCAGCTGTACACAAAGATAAAGTATGTGGCAGCGAATCAGTATAGTTAATCGCTGGAAAAGTTAACTTTCACTTTGCAAACAAATATTTAACCCAGAAATGACAGTATGTACCTTGCTGGTGTTCACAGGGAACTATATATATTTTATACACATTTTACATTGCCTATGGACATGATGAGTAAAGTTCTCCAAATACTATGTTGTTTGGGATATACTAGTGCATACACATCAAAAATCTAATGCTATTTTTACTGAGGGCAGCACCCCGTGTGTTGAGTCTGATAATTGGGCAATTATGTGTATGTGTAATAATATTGAGTTGAGTCTCGTTTAATACTGGCAACGTTGGATCAACCGTGGTATCTAATATTTAGTGATAATTTTTGGATATGATCACGTTGTCGAGTCTATCACTTGAACCAATTTGTAAATATCAGATGACTTCCAAGACACAATGCCATTTATCTGTTAGCAGTATGTAATAGATATGTTTGGTCTATAACAACTGAGAGGGGGTTGAATCAAGCTTATCTCTCTTTACAAGATATATAATACAGGCCTATATGTATTCTTTCAATAGTATTGCATCGTAAGATCTCAAACCCAAACCAAGTTCTTAAATTATTTCGTGTACTCTAGTATATGTTTGGTTTAACGTATTACAAATTGACTTCACCTTACATCCAACAGAAGGAATAATTTCCCAATTTTAGACGCATCAATAATATACACCGCCTGTTATTGGCATGTCTGTTACGTACGTGTACACACTTAGTAATATAAATAATGTAATATACCGTAGACATATTTCAGGATCTAATATATTTTCTTGTCATAACGGTATGCTCTATCTTCGGTAGCTTTGATGTTGAATCTCAAGTTGGTAAATTAGTATTTGATATAAGTCAAACGGCAGTGACTGTCGTCAATACACCGATGTCTTGCACCGAGCTGTCCTCGTATAGTTGTTTGCAGGGATTTATACATCTGTAACTGCGGTAAATTGGACTCCGCTGTCTGTGCAGGTGTGTTTACCCGAAATCTGGGCATACCTTGATACGGCACGTTACCGAGCCCGGCGTATTGTCGCTAATATGGATTTAAATAGGTGTGAGTAAATCAATTAGGATTCCAGGTCAGACTAAATCTACAGCAGTGATATGCCTCGTGTTGCAGTCAGGCTAGCCATCTGGACGGCGACTTCGTATAACTGACTGTAGTGTATGTGAGTGACTCCAGAGACTGTACAGTCGTACAAACTGTACGTATCAGACTTCAGGTGCTTTAGACCATGTATTTGGCACGCTGTAAATGTACACACTATTCCAATTATTATTATTATTATTATTGTTATTATTAATATTATCATTATTATTGTTATTATTTATATTATTAATATGATTATCATAATGTTTTAGTATTAGTAGTATTTAGTATATGGTGATTATTATTATTTATTATATATCTTACATTATTATTATTTATATTATCGATAGTAGTAGTAGTAGTAGTAGTAGTAGTAGTAGTAGTAGTAGTAATAGTATATTAACTATGAATAACTATTTATATTATCGATAGAAGTAGTAGTAGTGGTAGTAGTAGTAGTAGTAGTAGTCGTAGTAGTAGTAGTAGTAATAGTATATTAACTATCAATAACTATTTATATTATCGATAGTAGTAGTAGTAGTAGTAGTCGTAGTAGTAGTAGTTGTGGTAGTAGTAGTCGTAGTAGTAGTAGTGGTAGTAGTAGTAGTAGTCGTAGTAGTAGTAGTCGTAGTAGTAGTAGTAGTAGTAATAGTAGTAGTAATAGTATATTAACTGCGAATAACTATTTATATTATCGATAGTAGTAGTAGTAGTCATCGTCGTAGTAGTAGTAGTCGTAGTAGTGGTAGTAGTAGTAGTAGTAGTAGTAGTAGTAGTAGTAGTAGTAGTATATTAACTATGAATAATTTATCACTTGCGATCATTCCTATTTACTAGTCCACCATAAATATTAATGTATGTCCAATAACCTAAAATTGTCAAACATTACTCGTTTCCATGTTCGTGGTGCCTGAATCCATACACCCACAGACACAAACTTTCTCTTGCATGAATAGAAAATCATGTGAAATAGATACACAATGTATAAAGTGTGTATTCATAACATGCTCAAACCATGAGTGTACAATTATCTGATGTATTTGACTTGACAGGTGTACTCTAACACCTACCCTCTAGAAGTCGTGTTCTGCTATGCGCATACTGACATTACTGTGCTCCTCCATAATGTCACGTCTGTCTCCTATATACACATTTCTAATATATTTTTAATATGTGTGTGTGGTCCTACAACCCTTTCCTCCCATTTTACGAGATTATAAACATAAATGTGTTGAGGTGGGTGGGTGGGGTGTGTGTGGGTTGGGGGGTATAAAGATCTAAACGCTTGCCTACTTTCTGAGCTTCTTATAAGGTCAGCTCATCCTTTGAAGGCACTGTCAGGAACCGCTCCCTTCCTCGAGGCGCTGAAATCAAAAGCTGCATTATGATGACATATTTCCATGTAAATATCTGCGGAATCTAACAGCAATGACTCCATGTATATCAATGTACACACAGTCACATCCATCAGAAATGTTCTTCAAAAGAACTCGCGAGACGTTCAGTAATAAGGTCACAAAGCAATGCAAAACGAATATTCACAAGTCATTTGACCCGATGTTAACACACGAACTCGAGATATATACAACATAGTTTATAGCGGTGCTGTGTGTGTGTGTGTGTGTGTGTGTGTGTGTTTGTGTGTGTATGTGTGTGTGTGTGTGTGTGTGTGTGTGTGTGTGTGTGTGTGTGTGTGTGTGTGTACCAGGATGCATATTTCAAATAGGTATGAATAGCACATGTCAATGGTCTGTGCTATTACTAGTTATGGTATCTACTGGTTCTGACGGAAGCACACTCTTGGAAGATTGTAAATATACGCATAATGAAATACGATTTCCTGGCATTTACAGAAGAAAACACCATTTTTAGCATTTAGCGTTGTCTGATGGGTATGCTCCCTGAAATTTAGAATTGTGGGTATTATATAATACAGTTTCCTGGCATCGGTAAAAATATCGACAGATTTTAGTGCCCAAGTTTTAGCATCGGAAATTGTTAAATATACGCATAATGAAATACGAATTCCTGGTGTCTACAGAACAAAATTAACATTTTTCTCATCCATTTATCCAGTGGGGTTTGGGTGGCATGCTCCTGAAAATTTCAAGTATAATTTCCTGATATATATAGCAAACAAAAAAACAACAACCCACAGTGTTATCTATTGTGGATTTTTTAAATGTAGGCATAATGAAACGCTCTTTCGTGACGGCTGTATGCACAAAGAAAATGGCATTTTTTGATTGTCTATAATGATATAAACTATTATTGTGAGTGGGGTCTGGAGGATATATCCTGGACATTTTGAAGACGGTATACATGCATGCATGCTGTTTCCTGTCTTTTCCAGAGAGAAATTTTCATTTTTGAGCCGATGGATTTGAATTACTGTAGATTATTTACTTCTAGTTAGACCTCTCCTGGATCCATTGCTGATAGATCTACACACTTTTAAGAAAGCGAACTTGCGAATATCCTAGCAGAATGTCTTTCTAACGTGCAAGTCGAGGGCAGCTGCCATGAGATCAAAGTGATCATGATGTCACAACTTTTAACTACAGCCAAACCGGGGTGTACAAGTTTTTCCAAGACATCTCTCAACCAATCAAATCGCTAGAATAGTCGCATATTTTGGATAAAATAGTTTTCTATTTGATTTGCTAATGAATAGGAGACATCATGAATATGATATTAAGCATATATCCTGTAGTTATATGTTCTGCTAAGTAAATATGCATGTTTGCAGAACAAACCAGAAGAGAGAACGTGCATCAAGTCCTTGAACTTCCGTCTACACAACTAGGATGATTTATTGCATTTAAAAAAAAAATTCAATAACCTCGTTCATGGTTATCAGAGATAGGATTTAATTCAGAGGTATTAATGGTAAGAACTGCTCCCGCGGGGAGCATGAAATGGTACCATTAAGACTACAGAGCTTGACAATAAAATAGATATGCACATTTAAAATTTAAGTCGAGTGTTGAGGGACCATCAAGTGTCCTCCCTTGTTATAGATATTAGATATTGCGAGGCGAGGCTGACCTAGACTGGTAGCAGGTCTCCTTTAATTATTAATTATTTTGAAAAAAATATTTTTACATGAATTACTTTCTTCTCTTTTTTTTAGATCTAGAATATCTATAATATTTTTTTTAATGTATTTTTTTTTACTATTCTATCACCAAACCCCTGTGGTTACAGAGTCTTTTTTTTTATTTAAACATATTTTATTTGTCAGAAATGGAATGGAAAAAAGTTGTCGAACTTACTAAATCCACTCCTGTGTATTTACACAAATCATGTACATATATATCATAAAGTAATAAAGAACTATTTACAGAAATAAGACAACTGGACAGCAAGATATACATACATACCGCAAGATTATGGAAATATATACAAGTATAGAGACAGTAATATTTCAGGACATAACTAGAGTCTATGTAGAATGTAATCATAATTGGTTTATGTTTCTAATGTCAGTTTTCATTGGGGGCCTAAAAATGTTGCTGGTCAATAGCAGACGCTAATCCTAGGCAGAGTTACTGTTACTGAATTAATTGATCTCCAAATGATTGGTCACACCTGTGACACTCTCTTCTCTCTCTTCTACAGATAATAAACAAAATTTCAACAACTGCAGGTGAACAGTATTTCTACTATAAAGACAATCAATAACCTATTGTTCTTGAAGACCATAGGTGGAATGAATAGTAGTGTTGCAATGAATACAATTATTTATGTGTGACATGAAATGATTGTAGTGTTATTGCTGTGAATACATGTGAATACCTTCAGTAGATAGATGGCCTTATCACCTACAGTCATAGAAAACTGACATTAGCTATAAAAGTATTCATGAATAATTTATAATAAATGTATGATCTAATTATATTCTGTGATACTTGTGTGTTCCTCAATATAACCAATTTCTTATTAGTAACACATGTCAAAATACTATGCCCAGCAGCGGATCGGGGTAGGGTAGTTGGGGGAGGTGTGTGTGTGTGTGTGTGTGTGTGTGTGGTATGAAAGAGAGAGTACAATGCAATGAACAGCTTAAATAAATAAAACAACTATTAATTCCAACAACATTCTAGAATATTAATAACACTGATGGTATAAATTAGGTCTAATTAGAAGTAAATAATCTACAGTAATTCAAAGGCATTGGCTTAAAAATTACAATTTCTCTCTAGAGATGGCAGGAAACAGCATGCATACATGTAAACCTAGTCTTCAAAAAGTCCAGGATCAATCCTCCAGACCCCACTCACAAGACTTTGAATAATAATAGTTTATACCACTATAGACAATCCAAAAATGACATTTTCTTTGTGCAAGCAGCCGTCACGAAAGCGCGTTTCATTATGCCTATATTAATAAAAAGAAAATTGCCTGTATTTCAAAATTTCTGGAAGCCGCATCCAGACCCTAGCATACAGCTTAGGTGTCTTTATGCAGCTGCCAGTAAATCGCTTTTCATTACACCTACATTTCAAATTTCGGGTGATAAAATTTGGGTACTAAAATATGTCAATATCAGGAAATCACATTTTAAAATACCTACATTTCAGTTTTCGGTGCACGTACCACCTAGACCACAATAGATAACATTGTGGCTTTTATTTCTATAGATACCAGGAAATCGCACTTTTTCAGGAGCACATCCCCAGACCACATTTCGAAATTTTCGGGAAACACATCCCCAGACCACACTAGATGACATTGTGGTTTTTTCTTTTGCTATATATGTATTTTCTTTTAAAGTTTAAAAAAAATTGGTTTAGAGCCGCTTTCAAGATTCTTTCATTTATATGGAGGAAACCCATAACATCCGTAGTGCTGAATGTTGCAGTAAACCTGTGAGCATCAGCTGGTACTGACAAGACCAAGGATGATAACTGCATTGCCACTCTACAGACAGCACATCCTATCAATATCTGGTCAGAAAGGAAACTTTCGCGAACATTGATGCTGGGGCCCCTGGGACGGGATTTGAACCTGGAACCTTTGGCTCCAAAGTCCAACGTTCTACCACTACGCTACCACTTGACCCTGTTGAATAATTACATTCGTAAATTACTGAAAGTAAACATGTAGACATGAATAAATGTCTGAAATGTATATTTGGTGACAATGAAATGCAAAAAGAATTGGTGAACAACGTACAAAACAAAATGGAGGACAGTAGCAATGGTAAAGAGTCATAACAACTTGTTATTTTTCAGTGGCAGTTACATATTTCAAAGGGCAAATACTACAAGACATGATATAAAATCCATACTTATCAGTATTTTGCTGAAAATACCTCCAAATTCAACAACCACAATCCCAAAACTTGTACAGCTTAGATTTGAAATCAAAGGACGAAAAGTTATGGCGGCCGTGCTCCGTCATTGTTTCAAGATTTTAAATTACTATTTTATTAATTAACATTGTAAGGTTATGCAAAGACTGTGACACCTCTACTTTTGGAGACGGAACTTTGGTTTCTGTAACAATTACTTTTATCTAAATATTTTTACTAATCAGGCTATTAGACGAGACCATCATGACAGTGTCCTGATCGTACAGTGGATCACATAGATTTATGAAAGGGTTTCCAGATCTGCACAGACTAATTGACCACACTGACCACATCAAATACACATCTGCAGACTGTTACTTAGCAACCTACGTCCAATCCACACCTGCCTGTATTGCAAGGGCCACCATTACCAGGCAATCAAGCCACGGTCAGTTCCTTATGCCACCAGTTAACCCCCTACCTTCTAACTGCCAGCATCACCTCACAGAAGCAAACAACTAGTAAAATCGTACAGGAATCTGATAAAAGACATTTTCTCTGAAACCTTCAACATAACACTTTTTTCATTGAAACAAATATAAATAAAATAGATCTACCCACCATCATTACAACTGGCATTGTGTCTGACATTAATGTCTGTCAGTGACGTAATGACTATTCACTCTGTAGAGGCTGATGTTGAGAATCACTGACACATTTGTGTCTCAACATCAGCCTCGCATATAGTGACAACTTTTTCGGAGATGGCAAAATGTGGAAAAATAAACAAGTAATAGGCAAGAATTACCAGGTAAATTACCAGGTAAATCTAGTCTGTGAGAGAACAGGGTTTACTATCGTAGAGTTTCTGACCATGGAACATCGTATTCGATTATTAGTAGTTGCAAGGTTCCATCTTTGACAGAATAAGAGTAAATGTAAATTAAATATGAAAGATTATAAAAGATCCCCAAAACTGAACATTGCTGCCAATGTCTTTAAAAAGGGCTACTCAATGATATGACAACACATTGCAAACACTTCATCTGATCTCATTCCAAATTTGTATTTTAAACATCTTTTACTTTTACATGTTTTAGTCACAGTAACCTGGTAACAGAAAAATCAATAGCAGGACTTGTTCAAATTAAAGGAGAATGCGCTTTTTAATGTGATAAATCTCAGCCTGCAGCCAGTATTTGCAATTGGGATGTGGACAGTTACTAATTATATTCCTGCAACATGCTAAGAAGAGTGCCTACATGTGATCTATTGCTAGCTATTAGTTGAGAGACAGTCAATGTCCAGTTGAATCTGGTTCTATTGCGACTGGCTGATCTCTCAGCATCCTCAACTTTTCTCTTCCAACATTTATTGATTTCTCTGAAACTGATTGATTTCCAGTCCTGCTATAATTTACAGCATCCTCTAGTCGGGGCCGGTCCAACCAAAGCATTCCTCACACATCTCGGGTCTATAACTTCTTACCCACAGTTTAAGACAATCCTAGCTGTAGATCTGACTTAAAAGAAACAATGGAGCAGTTCTAGGACTAAGGTCAGAATCACACACTAAGGCCTCAGTCCTATGTTCAATGGTGGACAGACAGACAGAAGTGAAGACCAGCTTAGGCTAAGATGACCACACCAGCTGGCTCTGGCTCAAAATAACTGACCACCAGTATCTACAGCTCATATAATCAAACGCATTTGTAGCAACGGCCGATCAAGCAATGTCTTCAATCAACGTAATTGTATTCTCGTCAAGGGCCCCTTGTACTGGACGCCGATGAACATGTTAAACGTCGGATAGAAAATAGATTAATATCGATTCCAGCATTGTCCACTGGTATGAAATATGATTGAAATCCTCAGGACAAGTCCTCATACACTGTAGACCATAGCACTGTGGTCCAGGCTACATCCTGTCAAGCTAATCCTGTCTGATTGACCTTACAAGCCAAGTGGATTCACACAAACACTTGTAAACTGTTCTCAAAATGGAACAACCAATAAACTACTAGAAATAATTATCAATATTGTATAATGGTTTTGATGATCAATGCACCTGAGTGGTTAATATATTAGTTCACCTATGGAGAGTCATAAATTAATAATCCCATGGTCCAAAAACAATAGGGTCAACCAGGGGACATAACTCTAAGATAGCCTTGTCTCCAGCCCTAGCCATTGACTACACCATTGTTTTAAAGTTGCCGTTACCAAAGACAACATGCTGTACAGATGCATCATGGATGACGTACAGACCCATTAGACAGAACTCAAACTATACACTGCCTGTCACTCTGTCAGGCAATCAATCTATTTGTTTTTTAAAAAAACAAAAAAAAAAACAATAATCTTGTCCAGTAATCTAACATTTCAAGCAATGAACCAGTAATTATCTGGAACCACAACTGACATGTTATTGACTATTGACAGCAATCAATGTGATTAGCCTTAATCCAGCAATAGACAATTTGTCACCTTCTGACAAGGGAGATAATTCATGATACAAAGAGAATTGTGGGAATTTTAACAGATGCTTCTAAGACAGATTGCTATTAGATAAATACTTACACGCCAAGATTCTACACAATACTGGTCAGCATTTCAACAGTACAAGTGAATTTGATGCTTGTGGTTATTGAGTTGTTCGATGCATTAATAATAGTAAACTAAATAGCCAATCGTTCACAAGGTTCAAAGTGTTGGCTATTAACAGACATCACATCATATTAGGGCTTGGATTGATTACCTGGGTAGTGGAGTTATGGATCCAAACCTTTTGTCATGTGATCAACAGTAAATATCAGATACCACTAATAGCAATTGTATTGTCTGCTATAATGCATCAACCTGTCATGTTTAGAAAGTAGAAATCCAATTTACATTATTTAGTCCTGTAACATACTATCATCAAACATTAAACCCAGATCAATGCACTATTCCTATCATCAAACATTTAACCCAGATCAATGCACTATTCCTATCATCAAACATTAAACCCAGATCAATGCACTATTCCTATCATCAAACAATAATCCCAGATCAATGCACTATTCCTATCATCAAACATTAAACCCAGACCAATGCACTATTCCTATCATCAAACATTAAACCCAAATCAATGCACTATTCCTATCATCAAACATTAAACCCAAATCAATGCACTATTCCTATCATCAAACAATAAACTCAGATCAATGTACTATTCCTATCATTAAACATTAAACCCAGATCAATGCACTATTCCTATCATCAAACATTAAACCCAGATCAATGCACTATTCCTATCATCAAACATTAAACCCAGATCAATGCACCATTCCTATCATCAAACATTAAACCCAGATCAATGCACTATTCCTATCATCAAACATGAAACCCAGATCAATGCACTATTCCTATCATCCATTTTAAGTGAGCTAACCCATCGATGTTCTGGATATATTCAGAATTTCAGAACAGCTGATGGTGAATGCAAAAATGGGAACTAATGGTAATTTTGTGAATTAAAAGGTTTTGATTGAATTTGAAAGGTACAAGGGTAGGATCAAGTAATAGCAGCTCATGTACCAGTGTCCAGGTTCCCTCTCAGATCCGCTATAACATGGTAAAAACCATAGTGTTTGTGTAATGGTCAGCGAGAACAATAGTTACCATGGTTCCACAGACTATAGATATATACTTGTCTTTAGATATCGTCTATATATCGACGATATCTAAAGACACTATGTTAATAATCTCTTTATCATCTAATGTCAAGCTTAAATACATCAACGTGTGAATCGACATTTCATAAAGTTACGCACAGGAATACATGCAGGTCAGTAAGTTGTCAACCGCTTCACACATTGATAAATACCACAAAGAAAAATTAACAACTTTTAAGAATAATCCTTATTACAAATTGGAAACATATTTTAAATGCCCTAGATTAGCACATCTAGTTTCCGATCGTAATTGTCATTCTGTTACTATTTCCATATAATAGCATCTATAAAGAGTAGTCGCACACGATCAGAGTTCCCTAATTTGCATAGTTATTAGTCAGGTAAAGCATAGATATTAGTCAGAAAAGTGTTTATACATGAGAAACAAGGGGAGATAACTGCCATGGAAAATCTGGATATGATTACGGTAAATATGAATTAATTATTGTGTTTTTTTTGTTTGTTTTACGCCACAGTGGGAATCTTTTACCCATATGTGTGATGATGATTATATACGACAGTGTATTTACCTGACCCAGTCCAGGTCTGTTAGCGACAGCTTCAACATGGCTATCCGGTGATACGCTGTGATGAGATCCTGCAACACAACAGTTGTATTATCAGATTGTGTAATGTCATTGTGTTGTATCATCAGATTGTGTAATGTCATTGTGTTGTATCATCAGATTGTGTAATGTCATTGTGTTGTATCATCATGCCATGTCATTGTGTTGTATCATCACATTATGTTATGTTGTATCATCATGTCATTGTGTTGTATCATCATGTCATGCCATTGTGTTGTATCATCACATCATGTTATGTTGTATCATCATGTCATTGTGTTGTATCATCATGTCATGCCAGTGTGTTGTATCATCATGTCATGCCAGTGTGTGGTATCATCACGTCATGTCATTGTGTTGTATCATTACATCATGTCATTGTGTTGTATCATCATGTTATGTCATTGTGATGTATCATCATGCCATGTCATTGTGTTGTATCATCACATCATGTCATGTTGTATCATCATGTCATTGTGTTGTATCATCATGTCATGCCAGTGTGTTGTATCATCATGTCATGTCATTGTGTTGTATCATTACATCATGTCAGTGTGTTGTATCATCATGCTATGTCATTGTGCTGTATCATCAGGTCATGTCATTGTGCTGTATCATCACGTCATGTCATTTTGTTGTGTTGTATCATCTCTCCCTCCCTCTATCTCTCTCATAGTGTCTATAAATAGACTATATGGAAAAACCGACATCATCATGGGTTTCAATTTCAGAGAAATCACTGCTACTGGGAAAATGTCATATTAAGAACTGAAGAATGAGCAGCTCATGACTGTTCACATTGTAAGCTAAAATGTCACATGTCGGGGAAACATTGTTCTTCAGAATATGTAATAACCCTAATAGTGGCCATTATTCCCTATACAAGTACGATCTTGCCTCTAATATGCTTAGGAGATATTTTAGTAGCTGTTGTTCTCATAGCAATTCTTTACTGGTAGATAAAAAAAATAATAATACATTCTCATGACAATTCATCTCTTTCTAGCCAAAATCAATGCATAATGATAATAGTGTTGATGTTGACCATATTGACACATTAGTTAGTTGACATGTGTTTATATATATTCACTCTCAATATGTATATGAAACCGAGTTGTTTTTTTTATATTGTAAGTCTTAAGAATATCTTCAAACTAGTCACACAAACACAACTTTAACTGTTATCACTGCACGAGCGAATCATGCAGCAACTGGGGGACACAGAATCTAAGCGTGTTTTACCTCAGAGGACACAAAGATACACAGGCGATTAGACGCGTGTAGGGCTACAGTCCTCTCCACTCATTATCGTGAAATATTGTGCTGTATAAAGATGGCATACGGCTTATAAGACTCCTTAATTTTGATGAAAATCAAAATGGCTGCATACATTATTTGAGCCAGTTGATGTATGACTATTCCTAATGGATTGTTTGACCCATAAAATGTGGGTCTAGACATCATAATTAAGCTTGTAGGAGTCTTACAAGCCGATATGTGTAAAAGGCACTTTTGGTCGACGGCCATTGAAAAACCGCGGAAATGCACAGTGCAACCCAACTTTTTTCTTGGTAACATATAAAATATCAATGATGGGGGTCCCCTGAACAAAATGATAGCACACTTGGAGGTTCTGGGGTTGTGATGTGGTACATGGTGGACATTAAGTCTACCCTGTAAGCAATAATGTGTAAATCTCTAGTTAAATTACGTATGTTCAAATGGGTGTATCCTATCAATATTGCGCCAGAAAGGTAACTTTTGCAAACATTGATGCCGGGCCCCTGGGGCAGGATTTTAACCTGGAACCTTTGGCTCTGAAGTTCAATGTTCTACCACTGTGCTACCACCCGCCCCGATAAAGTGAAGTTAGAAAATAATTCTGTAATTATTATATATATTCTTTAAATATACATCCTTCCATGGTACATGCAAATTGGGTATTGCAAGTACGACAACTATTACTATATTTAAATTGTTAATGCAATTAACCTTTTTTCTGTATTTACCATAGGAAATTGAACGGATAAGTGTACAAAAGGGGGATATTTAATAAACGATATTGACATTTTCAAATATTGTATACATCATTAAGAGTACTACCTCATGTGCCCTAGGGAATTAGGCCGCTTGACACTGTTTGAGCCTAGTCAGATCAAGATGAATAAATAAAAGAAAATGGCTTATAGATTGTTGTAATCTGAGAGCCTTCTTAATCCTTTGTTTTTTGTTGACATGACACATGTGAGAAAACAAATCACATGGTTTTGGCTAGATATATACATCTTTAAACTAAATATATTTTTAAAAACATGCTGGTCAGAATAGTATACCTAGTAATGGTGTTGACCAGGGTCCAAGATGACCAGGGTCCTGTCAGGTGTACCAGTCTTTATCATGACATTGGGAAGGACACAAACCTTTTTTAAATACCCATCTGCCACTGGTGACATGATGCCCTTGAGGACACTGAATTTTCCTGTCCGCTGAAGACCGTCTCGTGCGATCTCTGAAAAATATCAACAGAGATGACTGCTAGCTAGTAGAACGCTAAATCATACATATATATGAAAGAGGCGTGAGAAGTATTCCCCCAGACCACACTAGAAAACATATTTTCTATAGATACATGGAAATTGTACATTGTTATGCCTTCATTTCCATACATTTACCCCACCAAATAACATGTGCTAAAAATTATAAGTTTTTTTCTATAGATGCCAGGAAATTGTATTTCAGTAATAATTATTCGTATTGTATTAAAAAAAAAATTGAGCGTGTGCACAGACCATCGACACGAGCTTCATACCTATTTGATAGATGCATCTTAGAACATTAATATTAACATATGATATAACATGACAGATATATCTTTCACAAATAGGCCTACCTAGTATACGGATTGTGCCCTCCCTCCCCCACACCCCCCCTCATAGGATCACAACATTTCAATTATGTAAAGAAATATTTAAATACCTTTATTTTACCATACATCATGCACATATGGATCTAATATTTCCGAATCCTCTTCAGTTAACCAACTTTGATTTACTATTTAGGATATATTTTATAAACAGATAATACGGTAAACATGATTTGGTGTACTAATCATGTCTATTACATAAACTGTCATCTATGTAATATTATATAATTACCAAACATCCGGAGATGCATGTTCGTCACTGGGTTGTAAGACCCGCACGCAAGCAACACAACCTTCGTCGTCGTGGCCATTCTGATAGTGGCCGGTCTAGAATACATCTCAGCTTGGTTCAGCAACGAGTTTAACGCGGACATTGGCGATCGGATTCAGTCACGTGACCACAACCGTTGCATTTGTTTTAGACTTAGCGCTTGCTTCTGAAGAACATATTGTGGTATTATTTTTTTAATGTAACTGATATGTGTCATGCTATATGGACAGGTGGAATGGGATCATTATCTTAAATAATTTAATTTTGATGATGCAAATATTTAGTCAGAAGAAACTAAATCTTACCATCGCAATGGCTGCCACTATTGAGCATGTGGAGATGTAGTTAAAACGAAATACTCGTAGTTTGATATAGTTGTACCTAATTGTGATTTGCTGATTGTGGGACACACGTATGTGGAACATTACATGCTGAATTAGTTTTACCAATTCATATCGCTAAACTAGAGGATGAATTGGCAATATTCACAAACCTACCCAACAGCTGTTCAGTGCTCCAGTTTTCGTACTAGCATGCTACATCTATCTTCTTTTAGCCGTGTAACCAATCAGCACTTATCAAGACAATTTATCGAGATGTAATCAAGAACCCGCTGTGTATCATGCAGGGGTATGATTTCAGCAAGCACCCCCTCTCTTTTCTTCCACTCCATACACGTGTGTGCCATTTTATCACATGCAATGATTTCCGCGATATTATAGTAAAGCAATTTTGTAAGTCACTAAGGATACCGTGTAGTGTCCCTTTTTAGGGGTAATCCAGCTTTCGGACTACTTACTAAAACGCTTTACATTATTTGAACTATTTTTTGTTTATTTGTGCTTCTGAATATTGCCAAACAGTTTCTAAAAATCTTCAATTTTGTTCCCTAGTTGACCTCCATAAACCACCATTTTTCCGTTTGCCATGGAAAGACATCAGTGTCATGGCGGCCGAAGTGATGACTTCTCTTGGGGTGGTTGATTGTTAAATTTAAGCATGGTAATTGCAGTGTTTTGTGATAAAAGAGCAAGGAAGTGATATTTCTTTACGTTTAACATTAGAATGTTGATACAATCATCAATAGATCACACGCAGATCGCTTCGAACCTTAATACCATGAAAGCCGGTCACTCGATGGTACTGATTTAATGACGTGGAGACAAATACATGTACAACTCTAACTCTGTATGTCTGTCAATAGAAATATAATATCGAAGCAGGATTCACATGATATGACCTCTTGGCTATCCAACGGAACTGTTAGAAAGATTTCCGCCCGCACCCCTTAGTAATGTTACATACAGTCCAGGCAAGAAGCAGTTATATCGCCACTTTATTACAGCTTCTAGGTCCTGCATCCTGCTTATCTTTTGTAGATTAATGTAGTTGAAATACTAAGTACACTGAAATATTTTACAGATCTATTTTCTATCGAGTGTACGTCAAAACGACCATGGCAAAGAAGAAGAAAGCTGTAGCAGACAAGGTTAGAAACAGGAAGACCGACTCGCAGAAGAGGACAAATCCATTTGAAGTAAAAGTTAATCGACAGAAGCATCACATCCTTGGCAGGAAGATTCCTAAGCATGATAAAGGCACACCTGGTGTCTCGCGGTCCAAGGCCATTAAGATGGTAATGCTATATACACTGATTGATTGAAGAGGGGTGGTATAGAAATAGAAGCGACTAATATCATTAATATTGTCAGTTTTATATACAAATGACTAAAATTGCCAGTTTTCAAAGATAAACATACAGTAGTTCCTTAACTAAGATTTTTTTTTAAAACATGCGTTTAATAAAATTGGAAATAAAATAAATGTTCTGAATCAACTCTGGGCTCAATTTAGCGACTAATTTGGGAGCCATGGCGACCTAATTTTGCATTTGGCGACCAGTATTTCACTTATTTTAAGTGTTTCTGGATCTGCAGGAGCCAAATGGCGCCTTGGAAATATTTGTAAGTTTGAGGCATGAGAGGCTTTCTCTTGAACTTCCCAACTTTCACAAGTTCATACAACAAGATAGCATTTATGAAAGTAGGCCATATGGAAAAATACATATGCAGAGTTGAAGCTAAATGGTTTGTGAATGGGTGGTACTATCCATTTCTGCCCCTTGTTTATTGATGAATTACAAGCGTTTGAAAATCTGCCCTAGGATCCTAGGCATAATGATAATAAATATCGGTATCCAATAAAAAATGTACATAAATATTGTAAAAGGGCACAAAATAGAGACACAGAATCAATGATGTTAAATTATAACGGTGATCCAAATGATCTAAATAGTTCAGTGATGTTCATTTCAGGACCAAGTCGATGCTACTATTGCTAGAATGACGACACCCGTGGTACCCACACCCAGAGGACAAGCTTCCTCACTTAGGGTTGTGTCTACACCCCAACAACACAAAATTATACAGGATATACAGGGTAGGGTGTTCATGCTCATGTCACTGCAATCACTCCAGTGGTTCCATGGAGATGATGTTCTCGTATGTTTGTGTGTTTTCCATTATTAAAATTTGAGTGAAAAAAATAGGAAAATATCTGAATTGCCGAATAATAATATTACCTGAAAAAATGTTTGTTTCAAATTAAGGTGTATTTTTTTAGTGCAATGTCAATAGCTACATAGTCAACATTTATGCATTTGCTTGAGATGCTTACTGTAACACAAAGCTGCTGTAGGTTTCTCTCCCATCATAAACAGATCACTGCAATATATCTGAAAACTGGGGAAATGGCAGAACACCATTGTTATTAAACTAAATTCACAAAGTTGAAAGGTGTTCAATTTCCTATGTAGTTCATTTGGTGACATATATTTTGCTAACCAGAATGCATCAGACAGCTGAAGGATGATTTCCAGGAGACGCGGGCGCCAATAAACGATGATAACCAGACGCTCCACCGATTCTGTGCCAAGCTGGAATATCTCTTTCAAGTTCACATGAAAGGTTGGGCCAGGCTCCCTATATTATTAATCTCAGATGACCTATGTGTATTGATGACAGATGACGTATTATGAGTGGTGATGGATGACCTTATAGTAGTGATAACAGATGACCTTTCGAGTATTGATAGCCGTTTCTCTATGCAGTGGTGAGAAATGACCTTATGTAGTGACACGACCTCTGGGGAATGATAACATGACCTGGTTGGTAATGACAGATGACCTCTGGGTAGTGGTAACATGACCTTAGTGGTGGTGAGGTGACCTTTAGTAATGACATGACCCCTGGGTAGTGATGCCATTACCCCTGGGTAGTGATGCCAGATGACCTCTGGGTAGTGGTGACAGATGACATTTGGAGTAGTAATGACATATGACCTCTGGGTAGTGATGACCTTACCCTTAGTTTGGTGACAGATGACCTCTGGGTAGTGGTGACAGATGCCCTCTGGGTAGTGGTAACAGATGCCCTCTGGGTAGTGGTGACAATTGTCACAAATGGTTGAAAGACTCCCACAGCGATGTTACTCCATAATCACTAGTGGTGACAAATGACCTTACTGTAGTGATGACAGATGACCTCTGAGTGGACATGATGGATGACCTCTGGGTAGTATTATTAACTCTTGGGTCGTACTGACTTCTGGGGTGGTAACAATAAGAACAGATGGCAGATACTACCTGCATCACTTAGATGGTAAGTGATTTAATCTAAAGTCTGTATATTTTATGTCGGTCACAGACTTGACGTAGACTTACTACTACTTTGTGTCTAGTTGTCTGTTTTGAAGTCTCGTCTGTGGTGTTTTTTTAGAGCGCTACTCCTTGCTGGGTAGGAAGAAGGACTACTGGGACTACTTTGTGGAGTGTCTCGGATCTACTAAAGGTGTCAACGACGGAATCGGATATGTGAAGAACCTGGGAGAGGTAAGTGCAAGAACTGCGCAAACTTCAAAATTCTAGTAGTAGTAGTAGTAGTAGTAGTAGTTAGTTAGTTAGTTAGTTAGTTAGTTAGTTAGTTAGTTAGTTAGTTAGTTAGTTAGTTAGTTAGTTAGTTAGTTAGT
>JAUTBT010019198.1:0-41018 GCA_032361225.1 Lepetodrilus schrolli
ATTGCCTTGGTGATATTGCCTTGATGATATTGCCTTGATGATATTGCCTTGGTGATATTGCCTTGATGATATTGCCTTGATGATATTGCCTTGGTGATATTGCCTTGATGATATTGCCTTGATGATATTGCCTTGGTGATATTGCCTTGATGATATTGCCTCCACAGAACACTGTAATGGTGGATGGCACACTCTACAAATGCATATATTATTATTATTATTATATTGCCTCCATATTGACTGATAGGTTTGTGTGTGCAGGTATTATTCCAGCTATTTCTGGATGGGCCAGATGGTGGCATGTTGGTAGCATGTCAGACTATATATCCCGAACATCTGACTCCACATGCAATTTGCAGGTCACCATAACATCCTAATGGAGACCAGTACCACCTGCAGTGAAGTCTGGGATTCACTGTCTGTTTATATCAATATTCATATCAGTAGGCATGGTTACAAGAGATTTCTGTCATGGCTTTAGCTTACATGCAGAAAATACCAAGAATTTACAATGCTTACAATACAACAGCGAAGCGCTTTTCTATTTGGCAATGATTGCCTGTGTCAGGTTCAATGATTGCCTGTGTCAGGTTCAATGATAGCCTGGAGAACCTTTTCTTAGGAAACAAACAAAATAAATAAAAGTTCTGGCATTTAGAAGTTAGATCCTGTTATTGGCAGCCCACATGATAGGAGATGTAAGAACGGTGAGCTTCTCCCTTGATAGGGATTCAGGCAAACATTATATGTAAACAACTGTGGTACTCTGGATTTCTGGAAAATTTGACTTGAGGGGATATTGGGGAAAGTAAGTGACATAAGAGATGACACACTTCCTTTGATTGAAGGAGGATCAGGTTGTGATTGGCTGAGCTGGCAGGGGCAGATAAGTGGCATGGGATTGATTGACAGGAAATTGAGTAGGTTGTGTGTGCCCATTGAATGAAAGAATCTTTAACTGAAAATTGCATCAAATATAAGTAGTAATGCTTTATGATGACGATGACGATGACGATGATGGTGATCTTGAAGCTGGTTGAATAAAATGATGACATTGGTGATGATGATGATGATGATGATGATGTGATGATGATGATGATGTGGTGATGATGATGATGCTGGTTGATTAAAATGATGACATTGGTCATGATGATGATGATGATGATGATGTGATGATGATGATGATGCTGGTTGATTAAAATGATGACAATGGGCATGATGATGATGGTGGTGATGATGATCACAAACGATGATCATGGTGATACAGATTGAACATTACAAGTGTTGCCACCGACAGAATGATCATTAAGAGTTTGGCTGAACATTTTGCTGAAGCACACTGCAAAGAGAGAGTTGATTTTGGTTAGCAAATAATCATTTAGTGAACAATATTTAACTATTGAATTTTGTTTTGAATTTGTTTTAGATTCGTAAGCAGATGTAATAATAGGAACATTGTCTTGGTGCTTTGCATTTTACTGTATTTTACTTTGCTGTGTGTTCTACTTGCAGATGTGTCTGAGTGTAATGGACTATCAGTGGACTGGATCTCTAACCACGTGTACTGGACAGATGCTGGTAAACACACCATCGAGGTCGCCAACTACGATGGCAGTGGCCGCCGCATTCTGATTGGCTATGGCCTGGACAACCCACGTGGTATCATTGTGGACCCGGTCTATGGGTGAGTTCTCAATCATATCCGGATCTAAGTTTCCTAACATGGAGGTATTGGACCATTTACATTTGGCGAGTGGTTAAGATATAATTATTGTATTTAGAAAATAAATATTGCACACTCCAATTTTTTAATAGAAGCTAGAAAGTACAGAGTGGAGTACATTTTAGAATAAACAAGAATTTTAAGTGGATTAATTAATTATACGGCCCAGCTGTGATAGCAGTCTCTAGGAAATGGCTCCATCCTGTCAATCGATCGATGAGTTTATACTAATACATAAATCCTGGAACTGGAGACATCCTGCATATAATTGGGTCCAGGTCATCTTTAATTCCATCTGTACATGTAACATAAACCAGACCACCAAGTCCATTGCCTCCAGATAATTGACATAGTTTAGTCAGTTTCTGTCTACATTTACATACATTTGCATCTCTGATTTGCCAACCACTGGCTCCCCCCAAGCCCCAAATTTCTACTTCATTTGCATATTGGATTCTTATTGGTAGGAATACCCCCTGTGTATTTTGGTGATGGATCGGATGTCGTGAATCCAGAACCTGATTACTTTGATGTCATAAAAATTTGTAGAGCAATCAATATTCTGTTTGGTTCTGCCTTGAGACAGTCAAGGGTCTAATATATTACTCAGTCAGACTCCCTATCAAAACTGTGGACACTGGCTGACTCTGTTTGACTGTCTATGAAGCATTACAAAAGTCAAGCTGTAATGATGTCTGTACAGCATTAGATGTAATTAATTTTATGGAGAGCTTTTGTTTCTTATTTTATACACGGTCCTTCCGATAGTGTTTTTGATCAGTATAATGAAATTTCCATATTATTGGTGGAATCTAAGGAACCTTAAAATAATTTCGTACAAAGAACCATTGTTTTATATCATAAAAAAACACAACCTTTGCAGTATATTTTGTCAACTCTATGTTTTAAGACGGCAATACTAATTAGAGAACGGTCTGTATTGTCACATAAAACTTGGACAGTGTTTGGATCTGAATATTATTCTTTTACAAATCTTAGAATGACATATTGGTGAAAATACATGTATTATTGGTAACTAAAAACCTTTTCTGACAACCTCAATGTGTATCATGCTTATGACAGTTTAAATAATAATGTCTCGAACAATATGACAAAATACATGCTTGTAATTAATACTATCGTTAATATCATCGTTTTGCTTATTAGGATTTGTTTGATATTAGTTTGGACTGGACAGGTCAAGGTCGGGTGATGACTGTTGATGTAATTACAGAGATGGATGGCTTCACAAAGCAGACCAGATTGAATTGTTTCCCATCTGTAAAATATTGTCACTCTTTCAATTTTTCCATCCACTTCTTGTATAATTAACAATTATTGTTGGTGCATGTGTAAGAAAGATTCCTTCTGTGACGTTAAGCAGCTGATCACTCACTCACTCACTCACTCACTCACTCACTCATTTCACTTGAACCACTTACTCACTCACTCACTCACTTCACTTGAACTAGATATTTCCAGATGTAGTACCTGTTTTTATTTCAATCATATTTACATTTCTTTACAAGTCCATCTCCTCTTCCACCCCAGTCCTTTAAAAAAATGGAATCGCAATTTTATGAGCCACTGCCCATGGAACCTACTGGTATGTGGCAAATGTCATCAAAATCACCTGACAACTGTGTGTCTGTTACAACACATGGGTGGGCATAGAGTCACTCCAGTTCTCGTTTTATGAGTCTGGAATGCCAAATAGTAAAAGGATATTGAGTACAGATATGATTATGGTCCATCTTATGGCTCAGTAAACTGTGCTATGAAGTGGCTGATGAATGGTAACACGTAGATCACTGCATTGTTTGCAGGATTGTGTGGTTCATTTCCCAGCATGGAGTTGTATGAAATGTAAAACTAAATCAATTTTGGTTCTGCACTCGACGGAAATTGTTTTGATATCAAAGGAATGTTGGAGCTGAGGGTTATTTTTCCATGTCAATATTCCTGGCACTTTTATTTACTTTATTGGGTGTTTATGTCAGGACTATTGACATAAGTAATATATTTGTCTTTATCAGTGTTAATATGAACATCTTTTTAGAAAGTATATATATGACTGGTATTGCTAATCATAGATATATTGATAACAATAGTTGAAATTTAAAACATCTAAAGAGATATGTTTGTTACTGAATATTTAATATGGTTCTGTCTTCATGTTATTGCTGTTGAATACAACTTGGTATTCCCTAGGGAGCAGCAATTGCAATTAACTTACAGAAAACATCAATGCGATGAGATTGAACCAGGTTACCAGGATGTAAATATTCTAAAGTACAAACAGTATAAATGCAAATGTTGTGGTGAAAATATTGACATTTTTATGTTGTTACTGTCAATTTCTAGTCCATTAAACTTGTCGCTTTATCATCCGTTTATTGGTGATGAGATGTTAGGGAGATAGGTTACTATGGTTACCCAATTGCCAATCAATGAAAGTTATGTGAACGAGGTAATTAAGAAATGAAAACGACATGTGTATTTGTGATTTCATTGGAAATGTTATAAAATGTGATGTAATGTTGATAGCATCTATAATTATCTAGTGCCTCGATAAACATATGGCTCTCCAAATGCAATTTTATTAAACTTAGAATTCATGATCTTCATATTGGTAGTTTAGAACAGTTAGTGAATTGATCATCCTGTAATTCTGACCAACCAGAAACATTTTCTTCTTTCTAGTTTTTACATTTTGAATTGGCATTTCCATGATTTATCAATGGCGGACACTATCAAAGTGTTTAATTTATAAGAATTACAATGGTGCTGTTATTGGTCATAGAACGTGGCCAAGTAGAGGATACAGTGTTCCTGACTGATGGCCATCTGAGAGTCTGTGAGTTCCGTGGACCATGCAGGAGCAGCTACCACAGACAATGTTCCGCCAATATTGAAGAGATTATCTTCCAGTTTGCCTTCACTCAATCACTTTGCAGCAGGTTTGGTTAGCCCAGGCCGTCAAGGAATGAGATTACCAACACGATAGAAAATCAATGTCCGATGACCAGAGAGTTGCCCATTTCTCTGGAAACTTCGTGAAGCCTGATCTGCTGCTTTGTTTGCTCTCTGACTCGGTCATATACTGCTTGTAAATCTCTTGTCCTGAATTATACTGCACTAAAACTTCCCATGCAACAACACTAATACTTTCCATGCTATGACACTAATACTTCCCATGCTATGATACGAATACTTTCCAGGCTGACACTAATACTTCCCATGCTATGACACTAATACTTCCCATTCTACAATACTAATATTTCCCATGCTATGACACTAATAGTTCCCCTGCTATGTCATTAATACTTCCCATGCTATGACACTAATACCTCCCATGTTATGACACTAATACTTACCATGTTAAGGCACTAATACTTCCCATGCTACAACACTAATACTTCCCATGCTACAACACTAATACTTCCCATGCTACAACACTAATATTTCCCATGCTATGACACTAATACTACCCATGCTATGAAATTTTACTTCCTATGCTACAACACTAATACTTCCCATGCCACAACAATAATACTTCCCATGTCATGGCACTAATACCTCCCATGCTACAACACTAATACTTCCCATGCTACAACACTAATACTTTCCATGCTATGACACTAATACTTCCCATGCTATGACACTAATACTTCCCATGCTACAACACTAATACTTCCCATGCCACGGCACTAATACTTTCCATGCTATGATAATAATAATTACCATGTTAAGGCACTAATACTTTCCATGATGTCAGGAGAGATGCTATCTGGTCCAGTTTCCTAATTCAGACCCTGTGTCAGCTTTTACGTCTCGCAGGGAGGCTTGTCTATTGAATAGTCATATTCTTGTTTGTTGAACTCATTCTAGTGGGTATTAGTGGACAGCTCCTACACTGGTTTATGCCAGGTTTCTAGGACATTATAAATATTATACTGCATCATGGTTTGGAGGATATTTCATAATACTGCAGGGTTTATTGGACTGCATCTGTTAGACGACATTATTCTTATTATACTCCAGGGTTTGTAGAAGAGATTAGGACTGATAATCACCCAGGTTCCTATTGCTGTTAGGATCAGGTTTACTGTAACTAATGGATCTTGGAGAAGTGGATCTTTATTGGTTCATCGATTTGTATAATCAGTTAGTTATTATCCCATATTACATTTCAATATGGGAGGGGGGGGGGGTGTCAATACAGAAATTGTGCTTGTATTCATAATGTAATTTCTGTTTGGGATCTCAGACTCTGCTCATTGATTAGGTTTGATATTGTGCCATGGAATTTCTAAATGTTATTCATATTTTTTTATCATATAGTTTTAACTCACTCGTTATTGTGTTGGTGGATCCATTGGTGTTTTCCCTAAAATATTTCTGGTCCATTGTAATGTGAAATTAATCCTAGGATGTTATCTTGGCTGTTTTATGTAGAAACTCTTAGAACATAGTTATGTAGACCTGCTGCAGTGCTATACATACAGAGTACATTTGTATCAAAGAAAACTACCGTGCACTAAACAAATAATAGAAACTGCCTATATCTGATGCACCTCATGTCAATCATAAAGACACAATAGGTACAATTTGTATCTACAAAGACACAGAAGGTACAAGTTGTATCTACAAAGACACAGAAGGTACAAGCTGTATCTACCATATGGACGGCGTTCATCAAAGCTCATGAAATTCAAATTAACACTTAACCATGACCTTGAATACTGAGTGCTTGCTGCTGAATCTAACAAATGGATTTGGTTTAGAAAATATTATTCCATGCATTAAGCTAACATGCAACTCGAACAAAAATAGTTCCTTCTTGCATCTCAGTGAAAGTAAAGTTTGCATTATTAATTTTATACAGTAAATATACATATCTTGAACTTGTTGCAATGGTAAATTGTGACACATCAATTTTTTGTTTATTTAATGTTTCAAATGCAATTCCATGAAATACCAAATGTCTTTTTGAATGTTTTTGAATGAGATGTTGAAATACTTACATTGACAGAAGAATGTAAAATAAAAACAAGACTTTGAAGTGTTGTGGAATCCTGTTAATTCATTTTATGGAGGAAAGAAATGCTGCAAAGTGAAATTCTATATTTTAACAGCTACTTAGACTAAGTGAGATCCATTAAATGTCCTTTAAGGGACATTTCTTACATTTTGAATGCCAATGTCTCACATGATCAAATAGCTTAATGCTTATTTTAAAATACAATAAAATATGTATTTTTATTTTCTCAAGATATTATAGCAATTTTAATACATTTTTTTGCCAAGTTCAGTAAGTGAGACAATTTGTTTTCATATCTTGTTCAAAGATTTAACTCTGGCGTTGACCTCTATGTTGACCTCTATGTTGACCTCTATGGCACCATTAGAGATAAATCTGTGATAACACTAGGCACTGTACATCATTTATATGTTGTTAGGTCATCGTGACCCCTGACCTACATCTCGGCTGGCCAATAGTGACCACATGTTACAGATATCAATATGAAAGGACAAATGTATTAGATAGGAACAGAAAGAGAATGTCATGTTGTTAAGAACCTAGAAGATACTCTCAACAAAATATTCCCCTAAAGAAATATTACAACAATGCGACACAGCTCGTGGAAAAATACTTGTTCATAAACAAATACTATCCGGTAAAACAACTTATCGCAGCATGCAAATTACATCTCAATATTGTTTCTTTATCCTGGAGCCCTCGGGCAAATCTCAACAGTGCGCCCATTTTGCAGTTCTATCGAACTTACGAGTCATAGAGACACAGAAATAGACACAGACAGATACGTATTTCAGTCTGAAAGTGGTCGTACTTCTGTAATTAATCTGAAGTGTGATATCTAGGTGCTTGCATCTTCAGTCGCTCACGGAGTGTTTTCGGGACTGGCTCCCCATGCTTGACTGAATTGCTTATTTTTATGGTGGATTCAACGCCTGCCGAACAGATGGAGAAGCCATTTCCGCGGAACATATAATGCACCCAGCACATTTGTGGAAAGTCCGCGGAGACACGGAGCTCTCCAGGAATAGGAAGCACATGGTAGTTCTGGATGTACAGACAATCAGACAGCTTCTATTCGGAGAAAAAATCAGGAGTGGAACATGTCTGATCACCACGGAAACCAGTTTACCAAAACTGCATCACATCTTTGTTTGACTTGGCAGTGTGCCAGATAAATCAATGAACATTTCCGTGTGATGTAATTTGCAATTTCCCAATTTCCGGAAATATCTGGATGGTTTTAATTTAAAGTCCTTCAAATTCCAGACATATTTACATTTATTTGTAATTTATAATTTTTGATTGATGTATGAAGGATTTCACGCCTATTGTAATTAAATACCACAGCTGGCATTACAGTGTTGTGCTGTATGCAATGTTCATTTCTTGTTCCTGTTGACAAACTGCTGTCAGTGAGTCGTTGTGATGTCATCATTGATGCACCACTGATAGAAAGGCTGAAGTGACGTGTAGCAGATTGCATGCTGGGAAGGTATCTGGAGAAGTTCATGTTTGAATGTCAATTACAATTGTAGTTTGACAGATACTCACAAGGCATGTGAAGCTGACATGAAGTCACCAACATGTTATTACTTGCAAACTTGTCAATTTAAATTAATGTCATAAAAGGTCGGATGTCATGTAGCATTCAGTGACATGCCAATTTCATAAATGAACTTTAAATTTAAAGCGACAATGATAGTATCACTTGTCAGTGGAGTAATATAGCATTCTGTATGATTTCAACTGAGAAAAAAATGTTTTCATGTGGAATATAGAGAGAAGGGTTACACAAAAACGGGTCTATTGTTCCTGGGTGGTAACAACAAGCTGGTGACAACATGATGACAACATGATGACAACATGGTCTAATGGTATTCTGGTGTCACTTGACATTGGTACATTGTATGGGTTCAGACCTGGTAACATTGATGTCCTCTGCGCTATTTTCTTAAGTGTCCTTGAATTTGAGATAATTGTATCGGTAAAGGAATGAGTCATATGAGCTAATGATTACCTTCACTTTCTCTTTGTTCTTTTATCAATTCTCAGCTACACTGTCCAGGTTATAGCCAGAACAATATTTAGCTTCTAAGATCTATCTGTGATTGAATTGATTCCCTGACTGTAGTACTGTCCAGTGTTTCAGTGCATTGTTGGGTATGAGACATATTGAGATGTATTGAGACATATTGAGATGTATTGAGACACAATGAGACATGTTGAGACAGAATGAGACAATAGAGGGCTAATCACAGGAAGTGCTGTCTGAGGAGAGTATTTCTTGAGCAAACGTTGCTAATAACTGTGTGACAAAAATAGAAATTTATTATTAAAAGTCTTGACAAAATCTGTAGCCTCATATCTTTGATAATAATAATGATCATCACATACGGGTGAACGATTGTGACATTATGCAACAAATCAACTCACTGATAATAAATATTTCAATTTATATTTAATATTGTAAATATATTTCAGGCACAAAGCTGTTGAATAATTCCCTACAGTGTAGCTACATGTATTATTTGTTTTTTTGAGGATAGATGTTACTTCTTTTCCCAAGAAGAGTACTTTAAAAAGATTTAGAGCCACTTTCAAGATTCTGTCAATTTAGAGCGGGAGAAAAAATGCTACATTCATAGCACTGAATTTTGCAGTAAACCTGCAAGCACCGGCTGATACATTTTTTAGATCTACCATTTAGTCAGATCATAAGGCAATGCCTATGTATTCTTAATATATTTTTCTTACCAACACTTGTACATTCTGCAGTAATACTTTGTTTGAGGCGGTTCACGACGAGAGTAAAACCAGTTCTGCCTGTCTACAAGGTGTGGTTCTTTAATGAATTCCCAATTCATTTTCTTTTTCAATTCCCAAATCAATTCTCATTGTTGTCTATGACCCTCGTTCATTTGCTAACTTGATCTGTCATTTCTCAAAGCTTAGTTCATGTTCTTGACATCCTTGAGGGAATATCTCTGACACATGTACTCTAGGAACAAATACCAGGTGCATGTTTTTTCCGTGTGTGTGTGTGTGTGTGTGTGTTGTGTGTGTGTGTGTGTGTGTGTGTGTGTGTGTGTGTGTGTGTGTGTGTGTAGTATAAATGTTAACGCTAGTTTTCCATGTCTAATGAATGAACCCAGGGACTGCGGGTAATGAACTGATAGCATGTCCCTTGACCATACATCAACTGATGGGCCATGTTATTCTCTTAATTATGTACAGGGATGCCATAATTGAGAATGGTAATTGCTTCAGGATCTCGGAAGGAAGTGTCTTTCTTAGCGATATTAGCATTAGCAAGATGTTGTTCCAATCCCTGTAGATCTATGTACATTGACAATCTTCAGATTAATGGAATTCTGATGTTTCCTAAATTTACATGTACCATATTTATGAATACTGTAAAGCAGGATATTAATACGAGCAGGATATTAATGCGAAAAGTGCGATTGGCTTATGGCCGCATTTAATTCCTACGCATTATGGAAAATAATGAAAGGTACATCCGGGGAAAACATGAATAGAGGCCTGGTCGATCGCATTTAATTGTTGTCGCATTTACGTCCAAAAGCTTGATGTCGCATTAAATTAGTGACGCATTAATTTCCTGATTTACAGTATATTGACTATGCACTGAATAACATCTTGAACATTGACATTTATTAGGTAAAAACTATTTTAATAGAAAATGTGAACCCAAATTTTCTATTATAATTGATCATCAGAACACCATCATCCTTGAATAATCATTACTGAATCCATCTACTTTAGTAGTCCCTAATAAAATTTCAAATGAGTGTAGGTAATTACTCTTTAAAAGTTAAGCATTTTCCAGTCTCATAAAATAACAACTGAATTATCTAACCTTTTGTTGGGGTTTTCTCCGTTGCTGGTGATTTTGCTGGGGTTTTCTTTGAAGGCGATTTTTCTGGAGTCTTCTCCTTTGAAGGCGATTTTGTTGGGGTCTTCTCCTTTGAAGGCGATTTTTCTGGAGTCTTCTCCTTTGAAGGTGATTTTGTTGGTGTTTTCTCCTTTGAAGGTGATTTTGTTGGGGTTTTCTCCTTTGAAGGTGATTTTGCTGGTGTCTTCTTTGACAGCGATTTTACTGGGGTTTTCTCCTTTGAAGGTGATTTTGCTGGAGTTTTCTCCTTAGAAGGCGATTTGGCTGGGGTTTTGTCCTTTGAGGGGGATTTTGTTGGCGTCTTTTCCCTTGAAGGTGATCTTGTTGGGGTCTTCTCCTTTGAAGATGATCTTGGAGTTTTAGCTTTCGAAGACTTGGTGGGGGTCTTTTCCTTCGTGGATTTGGACGGTGTTGTGTCCTCGCTTTCCTTCAATGGTTGGGACTTCCGTCGCATGTCAGTGATGCTGGTTCTTAGTTTGCCACCAACGGTTACAGGATAGGGACTGCCAGCTGGCAGTGACTGAAATATACAATAGCAACACCATAACACCACATGCACCAAATATTAATATTCTCAATAAACCGTAGCAAAATAAGTGAAAGAAACATACTATTCAATTTCAATGTCTTTGCAAAACGTACACAGTTATCTTGGTGTTTTTAAATATTTCTTTAAAATTTACATCAAATTCTTCTGTTGACATCATCTTGAATTTCTGACATGTCGCAGCCATTTCTATACTTTACAGCTAATGCACTAATGGAGTTGATCCGCCTTCCGACAGTGTATTAACCCTCTCAATCCTGGAGGCAAACGGAGATGCTCTGAAGAGCAGTGCCTGTCCCGAATTCAGCAGGGAGAGGGTGAACAAAACTGATGCAAGAAAACAGGGTTTTTTTCTAGGCTTGCAGATTAGTGAGTCAAAAGGACCATCAAAACAAAATTATGATTCAAATTGCACTGAACATAATACTATTTCTCTTGCATCATTTTTTACCCTCTACAATAACTCTTAGGGGTAGTTTGCTTCAAGATAAAATGCACAGGTTTGCGTATTGGGGAAAGCCTTGATAAAAAATATCTTCAGGAGTGCAGACATCACATCTTATCACACCCACATCAGGATAACTTTTGTAGCCATCGATTCTGGATATAGTCACTTTTAATTTTTAACCCATTGATATTGTATAGTTAATTAGTTCACCGTCATGTATGGGTGAAAGATTCCCGCTGTGACGTAAAACGAAAATTCACTCACTCACTGGAAGATCTGTGGATGGTTTGAACTTTATTCACTGGGAAGAGAATGGGAAATTGTGTTTTCAGCTGAAACAACCTGGATCCAGGGGCCACGGCTAGGTTTACTAGATCGACCCCAGAGCCTCAAAATGCATAGATTCAGGAAATAATTCGAACAAATTGCCAACTGATGTCACTCTAGCCTCAACTGATGTCACTCTAGCCTCAACTGATGTCACTCTAGCCTCCTGTGATGTAGGTCACAGCACTTGTGTCTTTGTCTAAACTATTGACAGTTGCTCACAACTAATCCTGATGTCGCTTGCCTCAAACACAGACAAACACTGGTGACAATTTGACAGTGTTTATTTCTAGTATTGAGACACACTACATCAAAAGAAGCAGGAACATCTTCAGACACACAAATCATCAACCAAAAGCCCAATATTCATCCATAATCAAACTCAGCACCGAATAAAATGTTCTTGGCACACATGGAGACATTCAACCTGTCTCGCATCAGTGCAGAATAAAATATTCTTCACACACAATTGGAGATGTGCAACCTATCTCGTGACTAGTCGACATCAGAGTCACTGATACACAGACGTCTTTCAGGATAACTTTGTATGCGATGCATTGCTGGACGCGCCACCAGCCAACGCGCCACAGTCAGGAACATGCTTACCTTATGTCCACCTGATTGTCGTTTGTCAGTAGAGGCTGAAAGACAAACAAAATATGTAAAATAATAAGGTTGCAAAGAAATTTAGCTGGCCCCAAGATTACAAAACTGTTTGAGTACGATTTCATGTTCAAATTTTATATGGGGATTTGTGAACAAAACTTTGAGTATAGCATGAAATCGTACTCAAAGATTTATTGCAATGTCGGGGGGTCTGATGAAGCATTCAGAAGCCTTTAAAATTGGCTTTAACATTACTTAAAATAAAATTCAGAAATAGAGATAGATAGAGATGGAGAGAAAGTGAGAGAGAGAGCACACAAGTAAATAGCAAAGAGTAGAGATTGAGAAAAGAGAGACGGATAAGGGAGGGAAAACGAGTGCAGAAAAAGCAGATAAACTATCAAAGATGTTCTAGGTCATACACCAAACTACTTCAAATCCGTTCCAACAGTACGTACTTGATGCTGTTTCAGCTTTAGGTGTAGACTTGGATGCGGCAGGACTGGTGCTGCGAGACCTGACGTTCTCTTTGGAGCTACTCCGTGGCGTTTCCTTAGGGGACTGGGCCGATCTTGCAGGACTGGCCGTCTTGCTTCGAGATTTCGGGGTGCTCGGCTTCGGACTAGACTTCGCCTTGGCAGCCGACTTGGGAGTTTCTGATCTTGACGACTTGGCATTGAGGTTGAAATTGATGTTGTCCGTCCTAGGGGTGAGAGGCTGGGATAGACGTCGGGATCCTCCCTTGGCTGTGGTTCTCGCTGGGGAAGTGGACACAGATCGTCCAGGGCTAACTGGAGGCTTGGCCTGTGAAAAAGACAAGTGAGATTTATTGCCTAATGTTGCAGTGAGAAACTTCCATCCACACGTGATGGTGAAATGGATGAAAAATAAGTTTTATGAATGAATGAGTTATTGTTTTACGTCACAGCGGGAATCTTTCACCCATGTTTATGAATGAAGGATAATGCCCTGAATAACCACACATCTCATTTTATTCCACCCCAAATTTCCATTGTACTTCCATGATTATCTCCCCCATGCATAACTTTTTTATTTAATACAAAATTTACCCAATAGTTCTCGTACATTTACAGCAGAGAATCTGATAAAAGAGTAGAAATTACTGCCTGTCAATCAGACAGCACACCATTGATTTGTTGTTTTATGTCGATGTGCAAATATTTCACCCATATGCCACGACCAGACAACTTTTACAAGACTTAATATCTTTCCTACTGAAAATGTCAATGTAATTTTCACATCTTTTTTTCCAGGTGAATTTCAAACACTGGAAATCACTGTAATATATTTATTTTACCTTGGGAGACAGAATTCTGGACTTTGCAATGGGAGTCTTGTTGGGTTTGGGGGACAGTCCCTCTCTAAATGCAGAGCCTGGTGGGAACTCGAATCGGAAGGACCGGTCGATGATTGTAAACATGTCCTTGTGCTGTACTCGTGTTGTCGACGTCACACTTTTGCCATTAATCATTGTAGGGTTCAGTTGACTCAAGTTGGTCAAGAAAACCTGGCGAGAAAAATAAATTTTAAAATACTTTAAAAAATAAACATGAAATAATGAAGTAAACACGACATTGAAAATTAAAATTAAAAAAGTGATTACATGGATACAGAGGTTTGAGACACTGTAAGCGAGTGATTATTTGTTTTAGATCACAGTGAGAATCTTTCACGAGTCAGTTATTGTTTTACGTCTCGGCGGGAATCCATACACGATGACACCGTTTGGAGACGCTGTAAAATTGTGAATCTGAAAAACTGTTGACGAATAACGAAATAAATATTACCACAATTGAAATGAAGTTTATTTCTGTGCATACTTACAACTCCTGTTTCATCCACATCCACACGGCAGTGGACCTGTGAAACATTCGGTAGCTGGATGCGGATGTCGCAGTCATTGCTCCTGCAAGAAAGACAATTAATTGCTTAAATAATAAATGATGCTCCATTAGACACCAGGCCCAAAGATTATGAAATTTTCGGAGTACGATTTCATGCTCAACTCAAATTTTGTATGGGAATTTGTGAACACTTTATGAGTTGAGAATAAAATCGTACTCAGAAGTTTCGTAAACCTCAGGTCCTAATCAATAAAATGTGCTAATCGTGTAGGACATATTCATAAACTCCATAAAAATGACACAAGAAGATAACTAAAATATTTTTTAAATGTTCTCCTATTGAAAATTGAGGTTTCATAGCAGGTTAGTTTTCTGGCAAGCTTTGAATACTGAATTTTGGATAGCCAAAAGTGTATGCATTTACAAACAACAACTTACCGTCCAAACAGACAGGATGATGCAGTAAGAGGAAAGTGTGCTCCATCCTGACCTGTACGTTTTATCACGACTACCTTGCCATACAACATGATCAGTTACCTGCAACAGTCAAAATGTATGTGTCAGTCATGACCAAAAAAAAAGAAGAAAGTTTCCACAGAAAACAAGCTGGGGTCTTGGGGCTACAGGCTCCAAGCCATGTCCAGGGCAAATAAATTGACCCATGGTCAAAAAAATAAGGGTGTCCTTTAACCCTCTCCATGCTGCAGGCAACCGGAGATGCCCTAAAGAGCATTACCTGCGCATAATCCAGTAGGGAGGGAGGTTAATACAGTCGACACCTGTTTATCCGAACTTTATATAGCCAGTTCTCTTGCTATCCGCATGGTTTTTATTATTTTCCTATATATAACGACTCAGATAAAATCGTGTATCCATACAAAATTGTCTTATTCTATTGCATGCTATAAAATGACACACACGTGAATAGAATGCCAGAAAAGGGTTGCGGGCAGAAATCATACTCAATTTAAGTTAATTTATTTATTTACCAAGACCAGTTGGATATAGGCTAGTGTCTAAAATCCTGTACCAGAGGATGAATAGATTCTACAGATCAGAACATTTGTTTATACTTTTGTTTAAAGGTTTACTTTAGCAAGCACAAATTATCATCAGATTCAATGGAGATAAATGAAACTGTACTGGTCTATTGATCATTATTGTTTATTGATGATGCATATCAAATGACCTATTTACATATTATTCTCTACTCAGTACATAACATTTGAAACAGTTCAACTCGATTCATAACAGCGTCATGAACATTTAGCGGGAACTTCAAAATAATGACACCTATAATAATTTAAGATGTCAACCAATTATAAACTGTCATGTATCAGAGATCGTCATGATCATTTAACAGACACACACAACAAGCTTTGTTCACACATCATGGACATATTTTTGAGTCAGCTGCCAAAATCAAAACATGCACCACGCGCGAATCATACCGACAACATACACAAATGTGAGAGGAGCTGTCTCACATCTTACCTGTTTGTTAAACACACCGTTATTTGTTGATTATTGCACAATAAACAAAACATTAAATGTCCATTTTAAAATCATTTAAATCATTTTTGTCCTTGACGTGATATCTTCTTAGAGTAAAACGCCGCGCGAATCCACAAGGCCTTCAAACAGTGCGGAAGTGATCGAATAATTACGCCACGTAAAATAGTTCCATATAATTGCAATGTAAACATGAAAATTACGGATAAACATGTTATTTTGCATGACCATACACATTGAAAATGCATCTCAATAAGTAAATATACTTGCAAATGTATGGATTTATATTGATTAACACATATAGTTAGAAAGCTGCTCTTTGTGATGAACGTTTATATCGCAATAATACAACCAATTTGAATCAAGGACGAAGTGAACGTCGATTGGCCGAAAGCATGACTGTTGCCCTATATTTCCATATTTAGCAGCAAAGGTCACGGGTCAATGCGCATTAGTGCGTTACACACGCTTTCAGCAGTTGTTGTTGTTGTTGATTCTCTGTCGCCGTTTTTGACCATCTAATTAAGAAGAGAAACATACACGTCTATTGTCTCACACTGCAGGTAAACATTATAGTTACACTGGTTATAAATGTATTCTCACTAACTTGTTGACATTTACACACAAACTGTTTGACAACTAGGTGTGTCGCTTATTTTGACTGTTTCAGCCAGGTTGGGCGCGAATACGAACTGAAAGTGACAAGTGACGTGTAGTACTAGAACTACTACTACTAGTAGTACTAGCCTACTACTAAACTTCATATTATCTGTTTGTTTATGAATGTCCAACAGATATGACGTAATGCTATGTCGTCAATAAGATTGTATTATGCATAATCAAACTAATCCGAAACTACCGTAGATTGCGCGGGTCTTCAAACTGTAACTGTTGTGAATGAACCCGGGGCTAACTAGGTCAACTGTAACGTCAGAATTAATCAATAAATCTCGGTTCTGGCCGAGTGGTCAGATAGTAGGTTTTAGATAAACATGTGCTTGGAGGTGGGGGGAGGAAACAGTAGGTGCACTGTAGATAAATGAATGTATCATTTTGAATGTCTAATAAATGTCATGTAAAAAAAATACATCTATCTGTTTCGTTTTTGGACTAGTTGTTTTAAAATCTTTGCACAATAAACAAATTATAATGCTCAACAATACATCTTATCAAATACTATGTGGTATCTATATTATAAATGTACCATAAATATTAAAATTCATATAATCTAAACAAAACATTGGATAGAAAATTAATTTCAAAACCTTACACCTTTCAATTTTAACAAATCAGAAAATAATTAAGTCCAATGTTAACCCTCTCCCTGTTGGATTAGACACAAGCACTGCTCTTTAGAGCATCTCCGGTTGCCTCCAGCATAGAGAGGGTTAATGGTCAAATCTGTAATTTGCAGGGTGTCCCATATCAGATATCTTTAATTAACATTGAAGATTTCCAAATGACCCCCTTTAATTTGAACACTGCTGTTGCATGTTATTTCATTCATTATTGTTCTAAGTATCTATAATAAATGTAGTATAAGGAACTGAGATGTTATCGCACCTGACTATTATTCCTATGGGGCAAGGAAATATTATATTTTACTCACTACACTTAGATATTCCTTTAGTCCATTGAATAACAATTTGATTAAAATTGGACTATCTGATATTGCTTCTTGTCTATGTGGTAATCCATGTGAAAATGCTTTCCATTATTTACTTGAATGTCAGAAATACAGCACATACCGTGAAGATATGCTAGAAAATATTCAAAGAATTACTTAACAATATAATATACATATCAATGTTAATTATAAGCTATTGTTAAATGGCTGTTCGGATTTCCATGTATCATAAATGAAATCATTTTAGAGTTAGTACAATTGTACAAACAAAAAGGTTTACTTAATATGCTTATGTAAATATTTACAATTACAGAATATGTACATATTTCGCCTTCATTCTTAATATTTCTTAGTTCTCTCCCCATCTTTTCTTTCTCTTCTCTTGAAGCGGTTTTAATTTAAGTTTTAATAACTTGTATCCCATCCACTTCGTCTTGAATAAAATATGTTTTAAAACTAAAATATAGAACACAAAAATAAGGTTATATTTTTACCAGAGCACTGTTGTCAACTGTTTCAACCGATGGGAAAAAGTGTGTCAACTAAACAAAGTACATGTACGACATATTGTATAAATATCTTAAAAATATGCAAAGGTTTGGAACAACACGCTCAGCAAATGCAATTAGTTTACACTTACTATATTCCCAATGGCAATGAATTGTTACTAGACGAAAGTTTATCCGTTCCATGGAATTTAGAGTACGTGACTCAGATGAATATAGCGTACGTGCGGGAAATCAAGTCTTATTGAAACTTGAGACTTGAAACGTGAGAAATACCTCACAACATACTAAGCACACGAAATAAAGGAACCTATTCAGGAATATGACTGATATGGGGGTGGCAGTGTCATGGCATGGGGTGGGATTACACACAATATGATATCAAATTTGGTTATCATCCGTGGCAACTTTCCAGGTCGATATCGACTCGTACCACTGTTTACTGAAGTATTGAGTTTTCAATAAAGCCACCTCCCAACATTACAATGTTCCTTTATTATTTTTTGTGCTTATTATATATTCCTATTGCAATGATACCTGTCAAGATGTAAACTGTTAGATTTAGGTCCTAGACGTGCACAGTCATACGTGTATACATTTAATATTACGCAATTGTATAACAACTGGCGCATAGTAGTATGTAAACAGAATTCGTAAATACCTACTATAAAGCTGATACGCTATTAGCGTAATATCATCGTACATTTCACATTTAATATTATTAAAACAATACCACTTGAACGTTAAACGTTAGACGTTGTCAAGTATATGTTTGATTTAAAGGTACACAACGTGTGTAGTGTTCTTTAAAGCCAGTGGAGTGTTTGAGGGTTGGTAATCTAGAACTGACTCGAGTACCTGTCAATATTGGATTTAGGTCCGAGAAATAACCTTACATGACATTGTATAGAACTTAAGATTACCTTATTGCGTAAAAACGAGGCTCTTTCATTTTGTGATATAAAGTGGACAAGACTTACATTTACAAATACGTGTTTTTATTATTTTTAATTCACACTAAATTATTATTTTTAATACAGATATTCAGGTGTAATATATTATTTTATAACTGGATCCGTTTATTAGTTATAGTTTACAGATTTTTTTTATCACCCAGAATTGAATTATTATTTTTAATACAGATGTACAGTTGTAATATATTAGTTTATATCTGGATAACTTATCTCTCTCATGAAGCCTATAATTAATAGACTTTCCTGCTTCAACTACCGTCAGTTACTGTTCTTAGTTGCCCTGTTCAAACTCCACTGAACAGCATATGTTCGAAGATATCGGCGATCTATAAATGTATTATTATTATTATTATTATTATTATTATTATTAGTAGTAGTAGTAGTAGTAGTAGTAGTAGTAGTAGTTATAGTTTACAGATTCTTGTTAAGCCAGAATTGAATGCACGTGAATGTGAACGACAAAAATTAAAACAAAGCAAAAGAAAAACAAATAATATATATATATATATATATTTTGTGTGTATCAAATTGACCACCCATTAAGTAAGTTACTACATGTTTACGTTCGCCCGTGACCTGATTATATAGAAAGGTATATCACCTCCGCTGGCTTGTATTCCACACCGCCTCCACTCCGGTAGCCAATTTGTTAATATTTCTACATGTACATCATGTTACGGCACCGAATTTGGAATATTTGCTGTGAAAGTCGGAAATAAGGCGAGTTTCCCGTCATTTATTTATAGAAGTCTTCGAGACGTTAAGGCAGACGGCTTACTTTTCACATCGTCAGACAACTAGACCACCATTAAACTAGAATGATCCAGTTTTAGAACGTCCATAGAGAGCTTATGAGGTGAATAGGTTATATGATCTGGGGTTTGTAACATTCTTACAGGTATCTTTGTGATAAATGACAAGCGACGAAACATGATCATGATTTACTGATGAGAAATTGAATCTGTCCTGTTTGTCTAAAAACTAGTGTCCCATATAAAATAAAGGCCACTCAAACAAAAAATGTAGTGGAGAAATTCTAAAAAACGTATTGCCAACTATCGGTATTCTGTGAAACCAATATAGATACACCAATACAACTAAATTATTATGAATATTTTGCCATATGCTCTAGTGGTATTCATTAAGCAAACCACTTTATCACCAAATACTCCCACAGGAGATAACGTCAGTAGGACAACAATGTTATTCTACAGGTTATAACGATTTTCGAAATCACTGATTGGTTATGAATTACTCCTATGCATATGTTATTTACTGTGGACAAAAAATGTAAATTTCACTGATTGGTCAGTTCTTGAATGCTCTGATTTTAAATTATGCGAAATTACTTTCACCTGTCATTTCCATCTTTATGCCTTTAATATGACAACAAATATCTTTAATATGACAATATTTAAATCCCTTTTTTTTTGCGGACATGGTATTTATTATAGTTAATTTTATTCTGTGCTATTATGAACTACTTGTTATCTGACGGTTATGAACTATTTTGTTGTCTAATGATTCCATTATCCATTCATCAGTATTGCAATGTATTACTGCGCAGTAAAAATTCGCAAGGAAGACAACAATGTATGTGTGTTTTTGTAATAAAAACGATTTAGTTTCATATTTGGTGATAAATAGAATCTCAACATGGTGTCTTTTGATAACTTTGAAAATCCTTTTGGTTACTTTTATCAACGAGTAGGATAACATTGATATCGTGGACACTCTGAACATCCTCGAGTCACTTCCCCTTGGTACATAATCTCTCTGACATGAATGCTAGGTTTCCATAGTGGACTATCTTCATGATGTCACATATAATGCCCATATTTGGTAGATTATGTCTATTAATACTTTCCGGAATGAACAACAAACAAACAAAAAAATACAATTTGATAGTTTGTACTATGTGATAAGTTAATTATAACCACATTTTTTAATCCAGTATGTTTACATAACATCTGTTAAATAGCTATCAAATGGTTTAAGAAACTATTATTTTAAGCTGGTAAGCTCTGGATACATTTAGGACACAAAACCAAATTATTAACTAATTCAAGACATTTTATCCTGAAATTAATAGAAGTTAGAAAGTATACCATAGCACCATATAGCACCACTCACACATGCACATGAAACTAAATGATCTTGCCATGTTTTAAACCGACAGGTCACTATATAGAAATATCATTCTTGTAATAATAACGTGGTTAATTTACAGTCCTTCAATTAATTTAATTTATAGAAAGCAATAATGTCTCCCTACCTAGTGTCACCGTTATTGCAGTGCACTTAATAAATGTATTACATAGCACTAACATCGCCTACAAATGTAATTTTGAGCCTGATTTGCCCAAAATTTTACAAACACATTGAGACACATTCAAATGTCCAGTTGAGAAAAGGTAGGCTTGCTTTTTTTTCAGGACAGTGAGCGACTGCTGTTCAGAAGATGTTAGAGTAACGGTAACTTGTCGGGTACTCGAGTCCTAGGAATTGGACTCTAGTCCACCTATACCTATACCCGGTCCTCGAGTACCCGTCCGACCTTTAATGGACTCTACAGTAGAATGTTGTCGGCCATACAGCGTTGAAAATTTTTATTGGAAGTACAAACACGGTTGTATGTAGCCTATGCCAAGTGAATGTAGGCCTACTTTGCAGTTGCAGTTAAGAACTAGTCTAAGACAGCATATTGTTTATTGTACAAAATCCACAAAAATATTGCTCGATTATATTTAGTAGAAAAACTACCACCTCGAGTAGGGACAAAAATAAATTATAATCTAAGATATTCGCAAAATATAAACCATATTCAAGAACAACATGTTATTAAAACTCGTTTTTTTTGCCATCAGGAATTCATTTATGGATTAATTTACTCCCATGTGAAACAATCAAACACATTTTCAAAGTTCAGATCTCAAATAACGCCTCCAACTGTGAAATTACCTAAATACTATGAAGATGGAAATCGGAAATTAAATATCTTACATACGAAACTGAGACATCCGGTTAACCAACTGAATAATGATTTGTATAAATTTGGTATGATTGATTATTCGTCTTGTATGTGTGGAAATCCTTGTGAAAATGTACATCACTTTTTTATAACTTGCAATCTATACTGAAACATTAGAGAACAATTATTGAATACAATTAATGATATTATTCAAGGTACAGCAATTGTAGACCTATACCTATTATTGTGCGGAAATTCAGATTTATGTTATAACGTTAACATAGCTATAATATTATTTCCTGCAGTTCATACTTTTATAAGAAAATCCAATCGTTTTTAATATTCCATGCCTGATAATGACTAGACAAATGTATTTATGTCCTGAAATATTACTGTATACTTTATATATATTTCAATAATCTTGCTGTATATGTGGAATCTTACTGTCCTGTTGTCTTATTTCTGTAAATTGTTCTTTATTACTTTATTATATGTATATGTACATTATTTGTGTTAATACACAGGAGCGGATTAAGTAAGTTGGACATTTGACAGTTGACGAATAAAATATGTTTCAATCAGACGAGCATAAATAGACCATTGATTATTGTATTCTTCGAAATGGGACTATATCCGCCCCCCGTAAAACGCACACACACACACACAATACACACACACACACACACACACACACACACACACACACACACACACACACACCACACACACACACAAATACATACATACATACATCCATCCATCCATCCATACATACATACATACATACATATATATATAGCTTCACAAATTGACACATGTTAGGCCTGATATGTCAGATTCTTACCGTTGTTATGAAAGCAAATGGCGGCTATCGGCTATCTCATGTTCAGACGGCATCACCCTGACAAGAAGATATCGCTGTTTAATCAACTACGCCGCTTACCTACAACTGTGTATTCTAAATACTGTGAGAATATATCAGCTGCATATTCCAAATAGTTTTACTATCGATTTTAATAATTTTCTACTTTCGCTTTCCAATTAAAGGATACAGTACGGCCTACCCCTATAACGCGCATAAGTGGGTCAAATTCAATTTTTAGACGGTGTAACGATTCTGGTGATAATCTACACCGTGACATGTGCGTGGCTGTTGTTTTATTTACGTACCATACATTGTATCGCGATCTATAACGTGTGAACCATGATGAACAACATGATTCATATCTGACTCGAACGAAATTTAAGCATACGATCCGTATTAACGGCGTATTAAGATTCGTTCTGGAGGTTAGTCAACCCAAAGCTTAATTAATTGTATGCCTTTAATACACTATTCCTTTTCTAACATTGCACACATTTGCATAGGCAGCGCCTTTGATCTCACATGTAGCCCTACTATGTTAGAATTGTGAGTCGGAAGTATCGTACTCCAATTTGCTTACTTTGAAAACGGTAAATAGTAATGAATAACCATTTCTGTCCAACTGTATAGCTGAATTGCGAGTCAGAAGTAGCCTATCATACTCAAATTTGTTTACTTTAAAAATGGTAAATAGTAATGAATAACTAAGTTAACTAACACAATGCCCCTACATGTCTATAGTGGTTGTCAAAACATCTTCAGTGGAGGATTATTGTTGTGAAAACACTTTATTAATCTTGTACCTGTACTCATTATCGAATACCGGAAATAGTGTGCATAGAGTAGTACAAAGCCATCAATGGAGATGAGGATTATCGAACGAAACAATATGGAAGTACTCCCTACTAAACATGAACATTTATTACTTTAAATAAGACATTACAAAACCATTGGGACGAAACGACCCCACAGTAGTACGAAACGACCCGCGATTGGTACAAACCGACCCGAGATTGGCGGGAAACGACCCTGGTGCGAAACGAACTGGACGAACAGGTATTGGTGCGAAACGACCTGGACGAACAGGTATTGGTGCGAAACGACCCGTAACATCTAGAACTACACCGACCGATGGATGACACACTCTTTACTCTAAATAAGGGAAATAAAATTCTTAAAACTAATAAAAGGTCCATTTCTAATGTTCCAGTAGTTGTGAGTTATCATCCTACCATAAGCATATCTCAACGCGATCATTGCAATATTTACCGGACCAGCTCGATATGTCGATGAACGACGAAAAAATTAATGTTGAAATTTCTAGAATCACGAAATGCAATTTACCTCACTCAGTCTGTATATTGATTATTATGAAACTACAGGAAAGGCGTGACAACTATCTAAATAAGTAGTACCAGTGGGCTATTGGGTGTTTATTGTGAATACCCATAATGATATCATGTAGTTGTCTTACCTACAACTGAGCCAAATATTGCTGCAACGTGGGACAATGTCATGTGAGAACCGCTTCCTCCATGTTGTGGCGTTTAGGAACGGGGGAAATCCTCTGGGGCATGTTCATTATTAGGTCATAGGTACGTTATCCTTGAAATGTAAGATTATTGGGAGAAATGCAAATACTTGTCTTCCTATATACATAATGATACATCGGTCTCGTTATAGTAAAGAAAGAATACGTTCAGGTCTGGTTGTATTTCCCTAGTGAGGCAACACCAGAAGTACACGTCGCTTGTTACACCCCTATACGAATATGAACTCGTCAAACGTGCCGCCCAGCTGGGAAGGTCACTACGATATGACGTCACACATGTGACAAAATGGCGGCAGATTTGGCATTTTTGTGATGTCTGGACTCGATGATTCTCTGTTAATACGACATAATCGATGGAGTTAGTTATTATTCGAAATGGCAGAGCCAAAAAGATTGGAATTCACAACGATTACACCAACCCAGAAGCCCAAACAGAAAGTAACTTATCCAACAGCAGAGCGCTTCAAGCTGTCACTCAAGGAATCTACCGAGACGTCGTGTCCAGAGTTCTCCTACACAGATTTAGTGAAAAATGCTGTGGTAAGTTAATTTTAAACTACACCAAAATCTCAGAACTAGTAGCTTATTTAATCCTCTTTCATTTGATATATTGCTTGACATATTTCTAAGTTTCATATAAAGAGTATTTTAGGGAATTCCGTGTCGCCCCCGTCACGTATGAAGTTGATGTTTCCCAACCCAGAACACCCAACTGCTGATAAAATGTGCTTGAAAATGGCCGAGCGTCGGCTAGTAGAAGCGATAATGTTCTCAAGTTGCATAGAAAACAGCCAGATACACTGCTTCGCCATTTTGAACCATCAACCCTGTGGTAGAATAGTCTAGGAAAATTTTTACAACTTATTCCCTCTTGCCATCCCCTCTTGAAAGTAATGCATTCACTTTCTAACATCACCACCAAACTCGCATTCCTGTCGTTCGGATACGGGGAGTTTTGAAGTGTGTTTTCGATAGAATAATGTGTGTTTTTATTGTAAAATTGTTGAAATATGGAGCTATGCATTATTCTGAGCTAGGGCAGGTTGTGGATCGACTGCCATGATCGGCCACGGGCAAGGACACATGTATAGTTCCCTAGCCCAGACGCCCGGCTGCAAGATTTTCATACATTAGATGCGGGGACAGTTTTATGCGGAAACTTGCCCTCCTAATATTGCAAAACTTTATTATTAGTGTTCGTGCAGCTTTGTAGATTTATTATTAAATGCGCTCAATTTCGTGAAGTATCATTTGCATGATAATTGTGATTATAAATTTAATTGGCCTTTTGAAGAAAGTTGTGAAGTTTTCACATTTTCAACATTTGATTTGTCGTTAGGTTTGGCATTGCTGTCTTGTTCTGGATTTACGTGTTTGTGATATATGAAGACAAAGTTTCATGCAGTTGTTCTGGTTGAGAATGATTATTAATCTAAAATTCTAACTTATCTATATGTAAATTATATCGATTACTTCATCGACTAGTCTACTTTAGCGTGTGAGCCTTAGTAGGTCAAATGCTATTTATAGAACAATCGGCTTCGCATTGACGGCGTTGCTTTGTCGCCGCTGCAGACAATGCATATGCGTGCGTTATTGATGAGTGTTGATTTTTACTCATCCTTTGTAAGTCTTGTATCGATTTTGATTATTGATTATCGGCTGATTAGGTGAACTCGCGCGCGGAAGGTCAACGCGAACTAGCTTCGCGGAAAGTGGCTTATTTGTGTTTGGGGGTGGTTATTATGGAAGCGCGTTAGCAATGATGCGCGCACCACTGACTGTAGATCCATCTGTGGGTGGCTCGTGTTTGCTGTGCGCGCTACCATATCGCACATGCACGCGCTTTATATTGCACGTGCGGGGAAATGTAAAATGTGGATTTCGGTGTAATTTATTACGGGAATGTATTAGTATTTTAGGTGCAAGCATATTTATACTGTCCCTTCTCGATTATTATCACCTTTTTCTTGTATTTGTTTTTATGTTGATTTAATATTTTTGTTTTTGTTTATTTGTTAGAATGTAAGGAATATTATTTGTGTGTGTGTTGATGTAATTAAATATGTTTTTGTTTCTTTTATTTTCATATGTGTGTGTGTGCGTGCGTGCGTGCGTGTGTGTGTGTGTGTGTGTTTATTCTTTATTTATTCTTTTGTTTTATTGATATAACCAGATATAAGGCTTAGCAGTTTATGGATAAATAGCCTGTACTTGTTGACAGTGTGTTGTACTGTGTACTGGTTATCAAAATATATTGACATTATTTCAGATTGTTGCAATTGTGGTAAGAATTCAGGCGACTGTCTAAACATAAATTTTATATTTTGTCTGGAATTTAAAAATGAAAGTAATCAAAGTCATACTTTTACTGTTAGTGCACTATGTGATTATATATTGCCAATGCTCTCCAGCTTCATGCTGGGACTAGTCTGCCGAAATCAGCTAAGCTGGAAGGCGACTGTCAATGCAGTAAACCCCACCCCATCACATCCACCACCATCACCTGTAAATATCCTCTAGTTTAAAGCACCCAGTTTATTCTAGTACTTTATTTGCAAAATTATTTTGTGTGCTGTATTCTGTATGAAAATAGCAAAGAATTAGCCTTGCATGAAATTCACGCTTGTTTTTCATGAAATGGTCATTCTGTAGTCTGGGTGCAACAGGTCTTAGTATAAAGCACTATAGCATGAAATGATGTACGCCATCATTTACGGACTAAAGGTTACGACCCATGTGTGACCATTGCCATATGGTTCCTGATCCTAAAAACAATTAAGCTACTTATAAATATGATTATATACCAGTCTAGCATGTGTTGTACAGTTATTTTTCCTTGGTCTGTCTGTACAAGGCCCTGAGATTACAAAACTTTGAGTACAATTTCAAGCTCACGCTCAAATTTTATATGATGATTTGTGAACAAAACTTTGAGTTGAGCAAAGTAATCTCGGGGCCTGCCATGGCTGTTATTCTGGGCTCTCCTCCCACCATAAACAGATCACTGATAATGTGGAAATTATGTGAATTGAAGTCTCTTTTATAATATTTACATGGAAATACAATAAATCTTACTTTAATACACAATATTTATGATATTACTATTATTACCCATGATTAAATATTGGTACGTGATATTTTTTATTGTTTCTCTCTATCTACCAGCAGATATTTTGTGGGGAAGCTTTCTATCAAATTTCAGAACTTTTCTTGAGGATTCTGGTGTCAATTCTTCTTCCAATGCATCTGCAAGTTCTTGATGGGTACCTGGAGCCTGTAGACATTTGGAAGTTCTGTATTTTAAAAATAGTATAAAGATAAATACATATTTACAAAATGTCAACTGACCCTTAATTAATTTTGTTGAGTATATGAGCAAGCTTTCAAGAATGGATTTTGAGCAATATTTATATGCACATTGTTGTTATTAAACCTTAAGGTTGTCGTCTTTCAGTTGGAGAGGAAGAAGCGTGACACGGCTGATGAAGAGGCGGATCCATTTGGCGATGACAAGGATGATGAAAAGTTGGAGGCCATCGCAAAGGCCTTTGAGGACAAATATGTACGTGTCCATATTATTTTTCTACAACAGCAATATGACATCATATGTCTTCTCTGCGTCAAATGCAATCAATTTCATCATGCTAGCCAAACTGGCATTTATCTGTTTACTGCCGACACTTGTAATGATAAACTTATTATAACTTACAAGGAGAATCACAGGAATCACAGGATACTATTATTTTGTTTCATTTTAACTTAATTTAGTTATTATTATTAATTTAGTTATTAATAACAAGCATATGCTATTTTTAACCTTATGTTAAAAAAAATATTTTTTTCTTTCTTTATTTTCAGAGATTGTTTATTATATTTATATTGTATTGTCATGACAACACTGGGATGTTTGAAATGTAAGATGTTATTATATTTCTTGATCGTTTTGGCACTGACAGAAATGTGTCGACTTCTGGTAGTATCTGTGGAATAATACCAATGTCTACAGCCATTGTTCCAAAATGCCTATAACATGGTTTCCCCACATCATGTACATGTTATTGTTAGTTGATGTCTGTTACCATGGTTACTATATCACTAGGGTCCCAAGGTGAAGACAAAGAAGGGTCGGCCGAGCGATCGTGTCCGTGACTTGGTGGATTTGGGGGATGGATACGATGAGACCGATGCCTTCATCGATAACTCGGAGGCCGTAAGTATCACAGTGTTCCCCTAATGTTTCCAACAGTTCTCATGTGTTCCCCTAATGTTTCCATCAGTTCTCATGTGTTCCCCTAATGTTTCCATCAGTTCTCATGTGCTCCCCTAATGTTCCCCTGCTGGTACTCTTCTGTTTCCCTAAGTTCTCTGTTCCCTCTTCACCCAAGTTCCTGGACATCTCATCTTATCATTTAAAAAAGAAATTGGTTTATATCAAAAGTTTTTATTATGTTTAACAATTTCATAGTTAAATACACACAAAGTGTTCACACTTTTAATTCCATTTTTACCAATAGTTATTATATCACTCTTAGTATTCTATCACCTACTTCAATTTTAATAAATTTTTGGCATGTTTTTCATGCTGCTTTTCATTTTAAACCATTTATAGTATAATGAAATATTATTCGTCACGTATGAGTGAAAGATTCCCGCTGTGACGTAAAACAATAATTCACTCACTCACTCACTGTTCCCCCTAATGTTGCCTTAAGTTCTCCAGTGTTATCACAAGTATTCACTGCAAGTTTCTGCTGTTCCCCATTCGTCTCCATGGCTACTTTCAGTTCTGCAGTATTCCCCCCATAGTTCTCAGCTGTTCCTCGAATTCGTTGAGAGAGCGATCGCTGTGGCAACCGCAGCGGTGGAACGCAGAACAGTTTTCCCCCACAGTTTAGGTGTGAACAGTTCATGCGTTTTCATCAGTGATTTGTGCGGTGAAGACGTAACAGGAACCACTGCAGCAACCGTGCGCTGTCCTGCTTTAGTTTCTAGTTGAAGGTTTTGTTGAGAATATTCCTATATTTGCAGTACGATGAGATCGTTCCGCGCTGCCTGACAACCAAACTCGGGGGCTTCTACATCAACTCTGGAGTGCTGGATTTCCGGTACGCTTCTGAGGATTCCGGAGATGACTTCCAGAAGACTTCCAAGATCACACCCATCAAGAAGAAGAGGAAAATGCGGGTACGATTAACCCTCCTCCCTGTTGGCGGCACCTTTAGATGCCCTTATGGCTTTTGTTTTGCCGTGATCGGCCTGCAGAACAGGGCCGTGATTCATAGTAATATATCTGAGAGGTAATAGTTGAACTGTTTAACCTGTAACACTTTGTTCATTTTATTCAAATTGGTTGGAAAGAAATATCTATCTGGTGCCCGTTGCTCAGAACAGTTGTAGGTACAATTGATTGCAAGTCGAATTTAATGGACCCGTTAAAAGTGTAAGTACTTTGCCTGAAACACTTTTATGGGTACAATATTTGAGAATCTTGTTAGCTAAAACTAGTGTAGCCATAAATGTGTTCTGTGTAAACAGACCTACACTTGTAGTGGGTCCTGAAAATTTGACTTGCTCAGAAGAGTTGTAGCTACAGCTGTTCTGAGCAACAGGGACTCTTCTTCATGGATACAAGGGCGGGTGGTAGCGCAGTGGTAGAACGTTGGACTTCGGAGCCAAAGGTTCCAGGTTCAAATCTCGACCCGGGAGCCCGGCATCAATCTTCGCGAAAGTTACCTTTCTGACGCAATATTGATAGGATGCGATGTCTGTAGAGTGGCAATGCAGTTAACATCCTTGGTCTTGTCAGTACCATCTGATGCTCGCAGGTTTACTGCAACAATCGTTGCTACGGATGTTGCGGGTTTCCTCTTGCCCTAAACTGACAAGTCGTGATATATATTATAAGTGAAAGGATCTTGAAAGCGACACCAATTAAAATATATATATAAAAATCATGGATACAATGTTTTTGTGAACATAGCGAAAGTGATTGTGATTGTAAATTATATCTAAGCAAAATTAAGAATTAATTTGACTGTTATTTTTTATTCTGGCATAAAGTTTAAGATATCTGCAAATTTAATATAAAAATTAATCTGTATGTATTTCAGACAATTGAATCTGATTCGGATTCTAATACTGCTGCTAATACTGCTGCTAATACTGAAGTTAAACAGCAAAATACAAAGGTAAAGTTATTAATACTTGAATCTTGATTTGTATCATCATTTGAGGGTATTAAAGTACAATATATTATGAAAAATATGTTGGTAAATGTAAGTAGGATAAATCATTTGCTGGAAAATACTGATGTTTTATTATTAAATATTATTGGGCAATTTTTATAAGTCTTTGTGGGTCCTCATTGTTATGTTTAATGGACACACATTATGATTATAAGTAAATTCAATTACACTACATGGATTATATGTTGGATCATATATTCCAAGGGAGATAATTGGGGATAATCTTTTTCTTTATAGAATATTTTAATTTTAATTATTAGAGGAAATCATCAAATAATACCGCAGTGTTTAATGGGTAATATTGTAGGGGGTGGAGGGGACCAACAAAACATGTCCTGATTTGACATTAAATGTTGCCAAAAATTAAGAAGAAAAATGGCTGCCCTGTGTTCCACACATGATGACATTTTGACACATGTTTCTCAGAAGAGGAAGTTGAAGGAAGGGCTGGATGGCGAGAAGAAGCGAAAGAAGAAGCTGTTGATTGGTCCAGACGGGGAGAAGATTGTTTTGAAACGTGGCAGAAAACCGCTGGACAAAAACAAACTCAAGTATGTCAACATTGCTTGATCATGATTTATACTTATTGTCTAGAAGACGACTTTCATGTCTAATAGGTCGCAAATGGGGGAAAGATTCTCGCAGCGACGTTAAACTCCATAATCATGTCATATATGATGAAAGTAGAATAAAAGTAAATATATCAGCAAATATTAATTTCATTCATTCTCATTTGAAAACTTCATCTGGATTATGTCAAGTACAGATATGTCAAGTACAGATATGTCAAGTACAGATATGTCAAGTACAGATATAGAACTATTACATAACATGTGCTTATTTGTTATACTATGTTAAAAAGAAGAGTAATTTATGTGGAATGTACCCAATCATCCACAGCACTATGTATGTAATGTATTTGGGGCTAAGGCCGTATTACTGAATTTACGTCTGTCTTGTGTGTTTCAGGAAAAAGATGTCGCCGACTGTGTCAGAGCTCCTCAAACAGCAGACGGCGTCTACCTCCACCCCCACCCACGCCATCAATGGCAACCGCGACGGCAGCATGGCCGATGAGAGTTACCTCCCTTACGACCACAGCAGCATCGGCTCCACGATCGAGCTGCTACTGAAGGATGACTCGGAGAGCCGTGAAGGCGACGACGACAAGAAACCAGAGACCATCATCCCGATGCCAGCCGGTCTCCCAGGCCGACTCCAGCAGACCATCAGCACAATAAAACAGGTGTGTAGACCTTCAGCAGTAAAACAGGTGTGTAGACATTCAGCACAGTAAAACAGGTGTGTAGACCTTCATAAAACAGGTGTGTAGACCTTCAGCAGTAAAACAGGTGTGTAGACCTTCAGCAGTAAAACAGGTGTGTAGACATTCAGCAGTAAAACAGGTGTGTAGACCTTCAGCAGTAAAACAGGTGTGTAGACATTCAGTAAAACATGTGGAGACCTTCAGCAGTAAAACAGGTGTGTAGACCTTCACAGGTGTGTAGACCTTCAGCAGTAAAACAGGTGTGTAGACCTTCAGCAGTAAAACAGGTGTGTAGACCTTCAGTAAAACAGGTGTGTAGACCTTCAGAAGTAAAACAGGTGTGTAGACCTTCAGTAAAACAGGTGTGTACACCTTCAGCAGTAAAACAGGTGTGTAGACATTCAGCACAGTAAAACAGGTGTGTAGACCTTCAGCAATAAAATAGGTGTAGACATTCAGCAAAGTAAAACAGGTGTGTAGACCTTCAGCACAGTAAAACAGGTGTAGACAGCACAGTAAAACAGGTGTGTAGACCTTCAGCAATAAAACAGGTGTGTAGACATTCAGCACAGTAAAACAGGTATGTAGACCTTCAGCAATAAAACAGGTGTAGACATTCAGCACAGTAAAACAGGTGTAGACCTTCAGCACAATAAAACAGGTGTGTAGACAGCACAGTAAAACAGGTGTGTAGACAGCACAGTAAAAAAGGTGTGTAGACCTTCAGCACAATAAAACAGGTTCGTCTGTGATGAGCTTGGAAAGTGAAATTCTCCAGATTAAATAGGTTTCACAATTGTGAATATATATTCCGGTTAAGTTGGTTTCTATCGGTCTGTCACATACGGGTGAAATGTTTCCACTGTGACTTAAAGCACTAATTCATTAATTCATTCTGTCAGTTAGAGAATTGTATTGGTAATAAATTGGTACAATAATTATTGAAAAATTTATTAGTTGTTGAAAATTTACAAGAAACTAAGTCCCTGCTGCTGTGTCTTTCAGGCTGCAAGGGAATCACGTGAAGGAAAATGCAAGTTCTTCTCAGGAAATGTGAATAAGTTGCTTCTCGAGTGAGTATCGAGCTAATGTATTATTGTTATAAGGAACAAAATAATATCTCTAAATCACTGTATTTGGATATTTCTTCTGTCATTATTCTACATCGCGTATGGGTGAAACGGGTGAAACGTAAAACAAGAACTCACTCGCTATAATAATAATAATAATAATATCTGCATTTGTAGAGCGTTCCATCTACCGTTCCACAGTGCGCTGTATACTAGGTTAACTCGTATACATTACGAATCTTGGAATAATTTAATTTCTAGCCATATAACAAGGGGGGGTATATGTGTTTGTATGCGTCCTGTGTGTGGATTTATCCTCTGAGCTTGACCTAACATGTGACTTGTATCTTCGCCAGTATTGAGACGCAGTCGCGGCAGCTGACGTGTGGGTACCGCTCCACCATCTACGCCCACCTCTCCTGTTTCCTTCCATGCGGCAAGGAGACACTGTTAAAACGTGCCAAGAAACTTCGGCAGTCGCAGCAAGATGACCTGTTCCGTGACCCCATTAACAAGCTCAAGGAAGGTAGGACATCGCTGAGTTGCGTGCCAGACGTACATTGGTTTACCCTCGGTATACTGCTACTTTATGGGTCCACGAAGTACCCCCTGCGTTATTGCATATAGCGTTATATGGAGATATCATGAAGCAGTATCACTACCCGGCCATAAACAGGGCCAAGTGTTCATAGCGCATGTCTGCGGAGATCGCTGTCATAACAGTCACGGCTCACAGTCAACAGTCACGCTTAGTTGAGTAGATGACTAGACATGCTTAAGTATCAATCAGTCTACATTATTTGACCACAGCTTGAAGCTCAATCGACCACCATTTTGTTTGTTGTACTTCCGGTATTAAAATCCGGACAATTTACTCATTTAACACACAATATCTTCAGTTAAACTTTGTAATACCAATATAAAAAAGAAAACATAAGACAAAATGTTCAGCTATATAATTGTTCAACGTTTATTGACTATCTATTCACCTAACAAATAATCAGTCATTGATGACTGTCGCTGGCATTTTCTCATCTGGCGTCTTAATACGTCTAAAACATTGTCCATGTGAATTAGTGACATCGGTTCGAACTCTCCCGCACTCGTCTGCATGTGTTTGACTGTATATTTCAAGCATCTAATTGCTTCCGCAACATTGGTGGTGGGTCATCTGGGCCGTTGATTTATCTTGATAGCTTGATTGCCTACATTTCCATTCAGCATGGATCCAGTGTGTCACGCCTGGCAAAACCACTTGAAAAGGGCAGTGTCTATTGTTGTGTCACTGGCTGTCTTTGTTTTCTTGCGCTCAAGGCCCCCAATGTCTTCTCTCTCTTAAGGCAAAGTTTGTCCTTAACTGTATATGCCTTTCGTTTACCCATGTTGAAATCTGACTAACCAGAAAGTAATTATTTTCCGATTTATATAGGAACTTGTTTATATGCGCGTCTGAACTGCAGCCAGTTTAGTAGATCCTTATTAAATTGATCCGGTTTCACTGCATGTTGTTTCACGCGTTGAACTCGGCTCGTTTGAAATGATCTCTGTGATTTTAGTGAAGAAAACGTGTTAACTATGGCTTTGTTACAGAGGAAGTCGTAGTATGTGAAATCAAAACACAACCCATGATTATTTAATTGCATACTGAAGCCTGTGGGATTCGTGAACATTCATCAGTCTTGTTGACAAGCCGCCGATTGTTTAACTGGGTCAGCGATAAACGTCTTTGTTGCGCGGTGTTTTCACAATGATTGTTTGTGCTATGAAACATAAATCTCTTGTTGTTGTACTTATGTAGCTAATTCCAGGGAAAATGTTTTTATTCGAGTCCCATTTCTTTTTTGTCACGCATGGCAGCCAGCCCAAGTTTTTGTACAAAAAAAATGGGGTCCACAGTTGACCACGCTGTTTAACCGAATGAAGGGTGTTATTTCGGGGGTTCACTGTATATATATATATTTTAGTAGAGCTTCATTCACTTTCCACATTTCATTTTATCAAATGAAATTATTTGTTGGTACATTTTTCACTTTTCTTATTTTAGTTTTCACAATTATTCAATAATATGATTTATGATTGGGCAATGAGTTTAGTTTGTTATGTTCCACTTCAGCTGTTAACCAGCTGATGCCAGTTTTGCTTGAAAAATACGATGCTGAGAGTCAGATGGCAGCAATAATGAGGTAAGTATCTTACATACGTATTTTAATATTAAGGATGTATTTTGATGGAATTGCATTCTACTTGTCACAATACTTTAAAAAGTCAAAGGTCATTCAACCATTTACATTAACCCTCTCCATGCTGAATGCCCTAAAGCTGCAACTGTATCTAAGCCAGCAGAGAGAGGGTTAACTATTAATCATTAGAATTTTCATTCAATGTGACAGCTTTTGTTCACACATTAGAGCAAGGTAAAGGAAATCATTTGTGAAGTTCAGGAAAAGTTATTGTTACTCTAAATGATAAAACAACACGTTTCATTGTATTTTTGTAATATTGAGGATATTTAATGTATTTCTTTTCTTTTTAAATACCATGTTGTTTATTTATGCTGTGCAGGTAATGGTGCAGTCAGGCGTGACAATAATAAACACATGTAGCACCCTGGTCACGCTACAATGATTTTGTAAAAGTGACGGCGACAACAATTAAATTGAGAACATTGTTTTTTTTCATGGTTATTGGTGGCGTAGACTACAAACAAAGTTATGTTATCACCTGCAGATTATCAGCGTTTTTCATGCTCTCGTTCAACATCTATATGGGGATTTGTGAACAAAACTTGAGAATGAATTCGTACTATAAAAATGTTTCATAATCTCGAGGCCAGATTGGACAAGATTTTGTTAGAGTGGCTGCTATGGTGAATGAAATTTTAATTTTTTGTTTCTTTTTACGTTCAGGGTCCTATTTCACGACACTCTTGTAGCGCTACAATAGTTGTAAGTCCAATTGTAGGGTCTTCTACAATTGGATTTGGGTTGCACGAAGCTCTTGTAGGCTATCTGAATAAGACAGCGCTACAACTATTGTAACGGCAGTGATAAGTCCCTACAACTATTGTAGCCTACAAGAGTGTTGTGCAACTGGACCCTGGTACAGAGTTTCTGATGGATCAGATCATGATACACATGAATAAACCTGATACACATGATACACATATGATACATATGATACAGATGATACACATGTTGTCTTTCTTGCAGGTTCATCAAGACCTGGGTACAGAGGTGTTGCAGGCTGCCATTGAAGGGTACAACACCTGTCTGTTCGCCTATGGACAGACCAGCACTGGAAAGACTTACACCATGATGGGTTACCCGGTCAGTCCACAACTGTCTTCACATTCCAATGCAAAATGCGAGTTGTTGGATCCATGTCAAATAATTAAGTAGTTTCATCAAGATTTAGTCACAATGGAATACTGCAGAATGAAAATCTTCAAATTTTAGTAGTGTAGAAAGACATACATGTATATGGTGGAAACTGCTGGAGGGATGGCACTCAGGGGGTTCAGGGTTCAGTTCTACCCTAATTTACCCTCACCATTCTTTCAGATATGGAAGCTATCGATTACCCTATCAGTCATTAACCTATCAGTCATTTGCTTAAGGGAATGAACATCATGTTTATACATTGAAAGAATTTAAGTTAGTTTTTAAACATGTTCCTTGAGTGACATTTGATGTTTATTAAAATACTGGTATTTCAGGGACAAGTTGGTGTCATTCCTAGAATTGGAGTAGTAAGTATTTAACTACTTTTAATTTATTTCACTCAATTACTCTATGTATAATTATATGCATAATATATGGAGCTGTAGACACAATGAGTGAACACCTACATTTTAGCTTGGAGTACACCGTGTTTATTCTGTCTCCAATTTATCCAATTTCCCTGACAGTGAGCAGCACTTCGAATAGCAACATAAATCACTTCTAACATGTAATATTAACATGAATGACTACGTATAACATGTAATAGTATCATGGATCACTACTTCTAACATGTAATAGTAACATGAATCACTACTTCTAACATGTAATAGTAACATGAATCACTACTTCTAATGTAATAGTAACATGAATCACTACTTCTAATATGTAATAGTAACATGAATCACTACTTCTAACATGTAATAGTATCATGAATCACTACTTCTAATATGTAATAGTAACATGAATCACTATTTCTAACATGTAATAGTAACATGAATCACTACTTCTAACATGTAATAGTATCATGAATTACTACTTCTAATATGTAATAGTAACATGAATCACTACTTCTAACATGTAATAATAAAATGAATCACTACTTCTAACATGTAATAGTAAAATGAATCACTACTTCTAACATGTAATAGTATCATGAATCACTACTTCTAACATGGCCAATGTACTGTTATTGTGTCTCTAGAAGTCGGTCACTCTATTATAACGAATGGACATATTTGAACAAACAACCATGATAATATTCCACTATTAATCCAGCTCTGTATTAATACTCAGTTAACAGAAGTGTTCTTGTGTCGACATTTACCATTGTCCTGAATGTACATTGAAATTTAATAGCGGGGGACTTTTACGACAGAGGTTCATCATTGCCTCTGTGCTGTTCTACTCAGGCCTACCAATGGTACTGGTGTTGGCATACTGTCAGAACATTCTCACAGCATGAAGAGCAGTCTCCTAGAGATCTTTATTGTCAGTGTTTGTATGGCAGATTTTGCACGGATCTTCCAGTAATAGTACTCTACCACATATGCCAAAACGGTTCCTAGTATTGGTCAAATCCACGACAATGATAGTGAAAGTAGGCTTCCGAATGATGAGTCATTCTTCCATACTCTGCCAAGATTCATGGCCCTATTTCTCAGAAGAGTAGCTATATATAAGTGATTGTAAGTCAAAGTTTAGGGACCCACTACAAATGTAAGTCTGGTTGCATTGCCGACTTTTATCGCTAAAATAGTTTTTGCTAACCATTTCCTCGAGTATTGTAGCAATGAAAGTGTTTCATGCAATGGACTTACACTTGTAGCGGGTTTCTAACATTTGACTTGTAATCAGTTGTAGCTACAACTGTTCTGAGCAACAGGGCCCAGGTCTAATCATACATTGCATTGTACATGTTAAGACATGGAGAAGCCTTTTCTAAACATTACTCTCCTCTCCGTGACATTCCAGTTTATAAGGTTGCGTGAACGTTCCCGATCACGAAGTGATAGAAAACGATAAGATCTCAAAGTCCTACCACGGACTTGCTGTAATTGCGAGATTTATCACAATGTCAATACTGTAATAGTCAAGTAGCCTGGGTGAACTTAAAACGATTACTTTCAAATGTGATTTCTGGTTGCACAGTGTAATGATTGGATAGATTCTTATCCCACGTGTTTAACACGAATTCACGGCTACAATACTTCGGTTTGCTGTAGGAAAACACTTCTTTGGTATGGTGGAGTTCTTCGAATGATGACAAACACTTGAAGCTTGTAAAGGTGTGAACAAATGTATGGATTATATGACACCTTAGTGAATGGCATTTGACCCATATTGATTGGCATTTGATCCCTATTGTCAATTTGTGTGCAGTGCTATACTACGTCTCACCCTGTGTATATAAAGCCATGTGGGCATTAAATGTGTTGATATAATGCAGTCGCCACTCATAATGCATCTATTGAAATAAGCTGAATATAGATATGTGTGTGTGTGTGTGGGTGTGTGGGTGTGTATGTGAGCATATGTGTGTGTGTGTGTGTGTGTGTGTGTGTGTGTGTGTGTGTGTGTGTGTGTGTGCGTGTGCGTGTGCGTGTGTTGAGTTATTTGAACTGAACATTAATATACTATTGTTTCAATAAATAGATTCTAGCTAATAAGAGAAATAAAACAAACATTAGCCTTTAGTTTCAACCTGAGAGGACATTTGGAAATATATGCACTGAATGACACTATGAAAACCTCTATGGGAATCTTTTGAGCAACTCCAATTGCTGTAACCATGATCTAGCCCTGAGATAATGAAAGAAATATTGAGAACAAACTTTTCAACTCAAGGTTGTGTTCACAAATCCTCATCTAAAAGTTGAACTTGAGCATACAATTATACGAAAAAAGTTTCACAATATCAGGCCTGATGATATTCCTGAAGCCAATTGATTTTAGTATGTTTTAAGAAAAGGATAGCATTTGACGAATTCCTCATTATTTCAGGATTTATTCAGCCACATAGACGAGGACCAAAGACCAAGCAAAACCTTGAAAGTGGATGTCAGGTTGGGTTATTTTGCCATCAGTAGCACTAGCATTCTATAGCTTGTGTTGATGAACTCTTCCTATACTGCATACTCAGCCAATCTCTACCAACAGACCACCAAATTTCAGTTCTGTTCATAGATGCTCTGTAACTTTTAGGATGTAAATGTGTTCATGACAAAAATCTATGCTCCATTGTGAGTGAGTTATTGCTTTACCATCGCAGTGGGAATCTTTCACCCATTCCTGATGGCGTATACCCCATAGAGCAGGGATAATACATATTTCTTATTTTCATCCTTGGATTTGTTTATTTTAATGTACATGAAGATGTCAGAACATTCATTTGAATAAATACAGAAAATCCATCAAGAATATGCCTTAAATATGCATGGATGTAATTATTTACTATATTTTTTTTAGATTGACTTTTCAATAGGTGATTTGGTTCGAATGTGTATTAATTGATTATTAATATCTAATTTGCAGTTATCTGGAAATCTACAATGAGCGAGTCAGAGATTTACTGGACACCCCAGTCCCTGGTCAGAGTGAACGGTACACACTAAAAGTCCGGGAACACCCAAAGGAAGGTCCTTACGTACAAGGTCGGTGAATTTTATGTTTATACTAAAAAATATGTTTTTAACTGTTTCCAGTGTTGGTGAATCACAGCAAAAATAGTCCTGTTTGAGAACCAGTATTTATGTATACTAATACTTAGCCACAGGTTGAAGAACTTGTAATATCATCTTTGACAAGTGGATTAATTTGAAAAATGCCCATTTGACAAAGATATTATGCATAGTTATATGATTAATATGTAGTGCTTTGAGCATGCTTTCAGTTGTGGATTTGGTGCTTTATAAATATGATAAATATGGACACTAGTTGTGTGAATACTAGTACATATACTCATCAAAATCAATTAAGGGCTAGCAAGAGATTTTGTGGGAAGGCAAGAGACTTTGTGGGAAGGTTTTCTACCAAATTTTGGAACTTGTCTTGAGGCATTTGGTGCCATTCTTCTTCCAATGCATCTGCAAGTTCTTGACAAATACCTGGAGCCTGTAGCTGTTTGGGTATTCTTCGTTGTTCAAATAATATAAAGCTAAATGTCTATAATTATATTAAGTCTATGGCCTATAATTAATTTTGTTAAGTATATTGTATATTCTTCTAGATTTATCACGCCATTATGCAAAGAATATTGATGCCTTCCAAGAACTGCTGACTAAGGGAAATGAAAGCAGGACAACAGCAGCCACACACATGCATGAGCATAGCAGCAGAAGTCACGCTATAATCACCATATACTTCACACAGGTTTGTGCAAATTCAAAAAGGAAAATAAATTTTAGGCAATAATTTATTTGAAGATTGACATGAATTCAATAATTCATTAAGGGAAATTAAAAATTGAATCAGTTTTTTGTTCTAGACAGCAATGGTAAAGACAGACAGTAAATAGAATTCTTTCTTCTTCATTTTAATCCGACTATTATCCCTCATTACTCTCTGTGGCATCTGTTGTTGCCTCCATAAGACGGAAGGTTAATCAAAGGTAAATTGAAACAGTTTTAGTTTGGGGAAGCATCTGCTTTTTTTGCTTTTTTTTTATTGGGATTTTAAGTCGCTTTCAAGATTCTTTCACTTATATCACGACTTGTCAGTTTAGGGCAGGAGGAAA
>JAUTBT010019199.1:0-21549 GCA_032361225.1 Lepetodrilus schrolli
CTAGACTTGCTTAACTGCTCTAAGGGGAAATTTTGAATAGGAGGATTTTGGTGAGAACAGGGTGTGACACAGACTAGGTTGGAGTTGGCTGGCACGCTCGCCCTGGCTATTTTTAGAACAATTTCTAATCTATGACAATCCCATCACATAGTGTAGACGTCTCAAACGTATATTACACGAAACATGCCAACAACGTAGAAACATACATACCTTACTCCATTTGCACTTAGTCACGCTGTGCGACTTTACTATTACGGAAGTTTAATTGGCTGCATTACAACAAATAACAAGTGTAAATGATTATGCGTGCTAAATGTAGTTTCCTGTTGATGTTCAATGTGTTCAATTATAAAACATGAAATAAATTATCCAGTCACAATGATGAAATTAAAATTTGAGCACGAAAATCCATTAAAATCTTTACAGCTTACAGCAGGAATATTTTTAATATTAAATTTACATTTCATATTTATGTAAAACAATACAATTTGGTAATTATACTTAATTTATTTCTTGATGACATTGTGGGTTGTCTTTTCGTCATCAAGAAATAAAATAAGGATAAATATTACGTATGTTGGAATAAGTTTATTCAGAAGTGTTGCTTTTTCAATCAAATTTCATCACCATTTAACAATGTTAACATAGGACTCATGTCATGTAACATTTAATTTTAATATGATAAGTATTCAATTGTTTTCTCAAAATGTTGGTTGTATTTGTAACCAGCCATCTTACGAAGATGTTAAAGTAACATATTAATCCAAATCCACCCAAATTGTTAGTTCTTTCGATGAGAAATTTAGATCACATCTTCAGCAAATATCAATGAGTTTGTTCAGTAATTCGGGGCTTGTCTCGTGGTAAAAACCTGTAGTAACAGAGGGAGAGAGATATACAAACAACAAAACCACAGAATTTGCAAACAAGCAGAGACGTGGGCCAAGTTTAGTTTAAAGAAATCGATATTGGAAATGCAACATCCTTCCAGGTATAGTTTTTTCCCCCCCCGTTGTCGATAAAACTTGTACAGACATTTCTTTTTAGGTCATTGGTGCACAAAGCTCTCGTATCTACTATGAGACCACAAACACTCTCGTAGCGATCTCTTAAACATGGCGATCAGGCATTTACGAGAGAGCAATGGTCACATAGTGGATGTGAGAGCGTCGATGTTTTACTTTTGAATGAATTTATTTATTTAAAATCAAAGACCTCAGGCCCACAGGAAACAAAGTAAAAACGATATTCCTGAATTGTAATGTAAACAGATAATATGAATATTGGTGCACTTAGTAACACATGAATTAGGGCTGTCACGATTCACCAATGTGCTGATGACTTGCCATTTTTCTTCTAACATCGCAATACATGATTCACTCTTCTTGAGCCGATTCATAATTCTAATGTAGATCGATTTAAAAACACATTTTCACTGATGCGTTATCTTTTTAGTTAAAAAAGACATACAAAATTAAATCCATATACAGTGTATCCCCTATAATCCGTACGGTTTTTCACCAAACGTGTTATTTCTTTATTAAAGTTTTAAGATTTTCACTTTGTTTCTTCATGATTTGTACAGAACATAGAAAATAAGAAATAACCTACACAGGCTCACAGCTCTCCATTTAATGTTATTACTGAAAAGTATTTCGAAAGTTTTTATAAAACCAATATTGCGATACGTATCGTATCACGAGCCCATTATCGCAATACGTATCGTATCGTTAGGTTGGCATATCGTGGCACCCCCAGGTCTTATGCAGATGTTTTCAATACAGGTTAGGGTTACAATGGTTAGTGTGTTCAACTTTGAAATCAAAGGTTTCGATTTCGAATTCCACCCATGATGTTGAGCAACAACACTACACTATGAGGGACATGCTATGAGGTGTCTTCTGTATGCTATTATGTGGCAAATCATACCATAGCATAGGAAAAGTGGTAGTGTTGTCATGTCATTTCATACCTTGGCTCTTGGGAACTAGTATAATACATTATGGTTACTTCAGGTTAACTCCCCACACAAGCAGATCACCATGAAATGCAAGTGGCTCCTTGATATTACCATGGTATGGTCCAGATTATTTCCTAACTATATGAGCAAGTTGTATGAGATCAGGTGAATTAACTTGTTTAATGGGTGATTTGGTATTAAAGGCATACAATCACGGTTTGTTGACACATTTCATGGTGAAATATCGTTTACATAAGTATATTGGGCAACATGCTACATTTTCCACATGTCCCAATGGTTTTCAATATTTTTATATAATAAAATTTATATTTTATTATATTTTTGTATTTTTTATCTCGTGATAAAAAAATACATAACTATGAACAAATGAAAATATTGAAAATCAATGGGACATGCAGAAAATGTAGCTTGTTGCCCAATATACTAGTGGAGACAAATCAAATGAATATACGTTTCACCATGAAATATGTTAACAAACAATGATTGTATGTCTATAAGTGAATCCCAACTGTCTTAGTCATGATGATAATTAAATATGCATGTACCATAAATATATTTATCATAAACGTAGGAATACGCACAACAAGGGCCATGTCTTCTACTATACACATTCCATCTGAGTGGCAAACTGAGCCCATGATCAATAGCAACACCTTTAATCTCATTAATTGAAAACACAACAATAGCGATTCCGATACAGACATTGATTGGCTGGCCACAGGTGTGTATGTTGACACCAGGGTGGGTGGGGGATGCACCACTTGATGGCAGGCCTTCCTAGGGCCAATCAAAGGGAGATTACTTTGGGAGGGTCCAAGTCGTTTCATTTTGAGTATCGTCTTTTCCTTCTTTTGCTAAACACATAAGAAAACCTTTTTTTATTTTTATAATAAAAACATATTATTGTTTTTATTCCTGTCTTTTTAATTCATAATTCTGTAAAATTTAAAAGATGGTAATAATGGTGAAACCATTATTTTATTATTGTATCAAATTTGTACTGTTTGAAATAAGACTGTGCATAATTCTATAAATTCTATAACAGTATAAATCAGGATGGAATTGTCTAATACCAAATTTGGTAATCTTTTTTTTCTTTTTCTCTCTAATATTTCGCCCACTTTAGTACTAAATTATTACCGTAGCCGTTTTTCAAAATAAAATAAAATTCAACATCTTTGAAGACTCCTACACTGTTCCAATCAGCAGTATTTGTCCAAACAATTATCTACTTCCGTCCAATTCATGTCCAGCAAATTGAACAATTTAAAACGAAATTCCAGAATTGAAATCCCAGTGTCAAGACAGTGAACGTCCTTCTTTGTTCGGCAGTAGATATCGCCAGGATTGACACTGTGTTGTGAGAGATTAAACAACCACCAGGTGTTGTCAATGCCCGGCTGATTTTCGTCAAACCCTGGTCCAGTGTGCGGAATGTCGTGGAATGCTGCTGGCTGGCTAACAGAGACTTGACACAGGGAGGAGTCCTCGTGGGCAAACACCGACCCCGGAACACCACTGACCTCTCACGACCCTCCCTGCTATATGTCAAATGTTTCTATTTGTTTCCGTTGTGGTCCGATTTTTCTTGATTCCATGACAACGGGAGAATAGCTTCAATTTTTTTAATTTCTTAAATCAAAAGTTTTTTCTATGTCTTTTAAAAAAAAAGTAATATATATATATGTACACAAAAAATTATAACAATTTTCATGTTCTCATTACTAGATTAATTAAAATTGTGGGTCAAAAGAGCATCTCTAGGTTAATAACAAGAAAGATGGTTAACAATGTCGCTGAAGTAGGCCGTCAGACATTCCCCAATTGAGCGCCAATTATGATAAACTGCAATCCAGCAATCCAGCAATAACGAGCATGTGATTTTGTAATTAACATTTTCACCTGCATTATTTCCTGTCTTTTGACCAGAAAACATTTTTGTTTGTTTCCAAAAGCCCTACACATTGCCTTGATTGATTGAATTAGTGTTTTTCGTCGCAGCGGGAATATTTCACTGATATTGCTACTAGAATGACACACGTGATGCCGACTAATGTTTTCTGTACTTTCTGTTTTCCAGGGAGTTCATCCGTGCCACACAGGAGGACATCCTTCAGCTTCAGGCCGGTGACCACAACACATCCACGGCTCAGGTGATCACTTGTCGCACTTGTCATATTTGTCATAAATTGTCATAACTTGTCATAGTCAGTGCCGCATACATATATAATTTGCCGTAATCAATATAATCAAAATATACCAGTGCCATATTAAGAAATTGTAACCAGTATGATATGGAGAACTTGTCATAGCTTGTATGATATACAGAACTTGTCATAACCTATTTATGAAGAATTTGCAGTATGTTCAGTATTTTATTCATAATTTGTCATAATCGGTGCAATATTCAGAATGTGCCATAACCAGCATACTATTCAGAATTTGACATAGCCATTGTAATAATATACGTTTGTTATGTGCATGTGACATAATAGTAAGTAGTTGAAATTACGAAGTAATAATAAGATTAATCAACTCCAGAACCAGGATCTGAATCACTGATAGTAATAAAGTATCTGGCAAAACGTTAATGTGTGGAAGAATCTTGAAAGTGCCTCTAAATCCCCAATTATTATATTTAAAAAAAATAATTTAAAAACAAAATAGATCTACATAAATATGATTTTTCATAAGAACCTCTCCAACCACTTGATTAAGCAGAATTGTTTCTTTATAGGGCATTTCTTGTTGCATCCAGGATGGAGATGGTTAACATGAATAAATTAGTGTTTTACGTTAACAAAAAAATGTTGTAAATACGTAAAAAGGCTTATTTTTTTTAACCGATTTTCCTGGTATTAAGCTGGTATGAACACAGCGAGTTGTTACAGTGGCATGCAATACATTAAATAATGAACAACCACATCACGTTTTCAGAGTTAATCCTTTATATGATTATTTTTTAATTTTAAATTCATGAGTACATACTGTAAGTCGATGATTTGTTCAGTGTGAAAAACTCACGTTTTGAAGTTTTAAGGTGAGATTACTGAAGTGAATGGATTAATCTTTAACCACTGAAGACTCGAACGTCCTTTCTTGGCATTGCCTGTGATGTCTCATGGACGAAACATTGCAGGACATTGCAGGACATTGCAAAATATGCTGCTGTCTTCATACGCCACTTTGTCATCATGGTGTTGAAGAAAATCACTTCATTGTCTTATTGTCGTGGTCATCGTATTAGTTTTGTGAAGCGTAGACGATTGCAAATATTGCAAGTTTTTTTCTGAAAGTGACCGCCATGCTCTGTTCTGTTACTGTTAAGACTACAGTTTTCTTGGGCTATATCATTACAATTTTTGCAATAATTATTTGGTATAATCAATGATTTGAGGCAATTTAATACAAATTTAATAACAACTGTTGTATAAACAATTATGGAATTTGCGTACGTGAACTTGACTTCAAGTCACTTCTGACTAAAAAATATCATGTTTTTGTGTGTGAAATCTGATGTCTATCAATAGGAATACACACCTATAGATACTCATTCATTTTCAACACTATTTTCCTAACAAAGTTTGGAATATATGAAGCTTCCTCTACTTCCTGATTGGCCATCTCGAGGAGAGAAATGTCCATCGCTATGGTGATAAATTTGGGCAGTGGCGGAAAGGGAAGCAATCCTTTTTCCTTAGCCGTGTTAGCACTGCCACTAAAAATGTCTCACTTCAGTGTTTCCTCCTAAAATGTCCGATCTGTGTTTGAAGGAAACACTGAGACGTTGGTTAAAGGGTTTTTGGTGGATAGGTCAGAATTGTGTCCAGTTGGTGTAATGGACAAACTGGACATTGGAGCTTTGTCTGACCTCCATCTTGTTCTATGCTTGTCCAGGTTGGGATGCCCGTCCCATTTTAGGGTTATTTGCATTGGACATGAAACTGTAGGTTCTCTAAGAAAGTTTTAAAATGACAATCTCATCTATAAATAGCACACAGTCTTCCTGACACCCATGTATCTCTTAAAAAGACAGCTCAGTTAAAGGCATACAATCACGATTTGTTCACATTTTGTTTGTCAGATGTATTTTACCAGACAGTACGTACATTTGATTTGTCCAAACAAGTATATTGGACAACAAGCTACATTTTTAGCATGTCACACAGGTTTTCAATATTTCAATATTTAATTTTTATTTGATTACTTACTGTTAAATATGTAAAATAACAATTACTGCTTGCTATTGACAAGCATTCAAATGTAAATAACTTTTGTTTACTGGTGTTCATAACAATTATATTGATCAATTATATTTATTTTTTGTCAACCGACCATTCATAATCTCCAGTTATTTTTTAATATTTTTTTTATTGTAACCGACTGACCAGCCGAAGTATCAAATTATATTTATTTATATTTTCGACCACCAGAGCCAAAATGATCACAGAAAAATCCATACACCAGGGAATGAAATAATTATGGCCTTATCACTCAATAAAAAATATGAATATGTGAACCATGTAGACAAATTAAAGGTACATACTTTCAGATAAAATCTGTTTGACCATGAAATATGTCAACAGACCATGATTGTATGCCTTTAAAGGTGTATTATTTTCCTGTTTTTAGGGTAAACTACATGAGACGGATAAGGTAACATTATAGATCTGGTATTGCATGACATACCAACTAATGTCTCGTAGTGTACGTTTTTGCATGATAGCACACAGTGACAATATTCATTTCACATTAAAGTACCATCAACATCATTCATCATCTGACAGTGTTATGTAGGCAATTATAGAGTTTTGTGTGTTCAAGCTACCATTTTGAATTAATTTCCCCCCCCCTTTCTCTCAGAGCTCTGAAATGCTGCATATAGTGGAAATATTTATATAATATTTCTTTTTATCAAAATCAATATATTGCAGAAATTATTCATCTGAATTTCAAAATATGTTGTGTTTGAGATATCCTGTAAGTCGTCGTCGCGTATGGGTGAAATATTCCCGCTGCGACGTGAAGCACTAATTCATTCAACCTGCAAGTCAATATGTATGTATTCCTGGGTATTGTTTCACGAAGTTCATTTATTTACGAGACCATAATGCTCTCATTATGCTCTCGTAATGCTCTCATAATGCTCTCATAGCGATCTCTTATACATGGTGAGCGGGCATTTACAAGAGCACTATTGTTTCTCAGTGGATATGAGATCTTCATGAAATGATATCCAAGTTTTCCCCACGATGATTCCTTCGAGGATCTAGTCTAGACAGATATCTGACTATATACGACTACAGCCAACTACAGCCATAGATGCTGCCTTACTTGAAGATGCTTTACTCCTCAGTATTTAAAGAAATATTAAAATGGTTTTGTTTCTTCTATTTTTCTCTAAATTTAACAAAAGAAATTGTGCATGGTTATATCTTTCGGAAAATATTTTGTGGTCCCCACTCCAATGTACTGCAGCTTTTGTTGACATTGTAAGTAAAATGTGTGATCAAATGTCGGTATTTGTGAACCATAAATTGCTTCAGTAATCAAACTTCAAGTCATATTTCAGCTCTCCGACTGGATTCATATGTCAAAATCATTCTCAATTCATCGTATCAAATCTTTGAGAATTCAGACTAACAGTCTCTTGAGTGATTGTTTCTATTTTTAATAATTACCAGGCTTCTTTGTGATAATCTTTCTTTGTGTATTATTTATCTACTAATACATTGCAAGTTTTCTTTTTAGTGTAGTGTAGTTTTGCACGTATCCATGATCAGGGCTAAAGATGCATTTGTATTATTGTTCTTGCTGCATTAGTATTTGTGAGTGCAAGATGCAGTTTATGTAGATTTCAATTATGGGACAAGAGAGATTGCTTCATCAAATAATATGATAATTTTTAACAGTGTTCAAAAAAACTTTGAATTCAGTGACAAGCATTTTGTTTATTAATTTCATGTATCAATCATTCATTCAATTTTTGAAAGATTTTATATAAGATAGGTGAATAATATTTTTAAAAAAATAAAAATCTATTTTTAATATCTTATATTTTCATTCCAGCAAATTAAAGCTGCCGAGAGGTACTTGAAGAAATTAGAATTCCACTTCTCAAAGGTTTGTAAAATTTATCAGCAAGGTGCTTATCATTCAAGGCACCATTTCACGAAGATCTCACATCTACTAAGGGATCATGGAGCTGTCGTAGTGATCAACGAAAAATCGAGGATATTTCATGTGTTTAGTGAAATAGCATGCATCTCTCATTGAGTCACAATAGATCATCAAATGTTTTAAAATAGATTTGTGACCCTATTGACGAGCTAGCATTCAATCGTTTTAACGACGAATAGAAGTCGAAACGGAATATTTCAATTAATAGACAAATACAAATAACTGGTACAACGAAAATGTTAAATGTGACGTGATGTGTCGTATTGATCAAATAGCGGTACAATGAACTGACGAAAGTGACATATGCATCGTGGTTCACCGTGACCACAGCCCTGTTATTGTCCACATTGATTCCTACTGAAAATATCTGTTAAAATGTTTGATGTTCCTCAGGATGTATGCAAAAGTTGTGTTGTTACCAAGGTTACGCAACTATTGTATGTCTATTTCCAGATTGACGAACTTCACGAATGTTATCTGGTTCATCAACAGCTCCGAGAAGGTACAACAAACTTCACACAAACTTCATGTATTCTTTGGTTTTACACAATCTTCACGTTTTCTTCACATATGTCGTCGCGTATGGGTGAATGCTTCCCACCGACGTAAAACAATAATTCACTCACTCACTTCACATGTGATTAATGCATCTCTAGTTACTGGCGACATTGAGAAGGTTAAACTATGTTAGAAAAGGTAATGAGTTTGTTCAATGGAACTATCATCCAGTTAAAAAGAGTTAATTTTGTTGATGTTGCCTATAAATGGCTTTTTAATGGCTATGAAGTAAGTTTGATGTTAGCTGGACTTTCAGTTTGATGTCATTAGTTTAAAATGCACTATGATGTATAATTTAAATGAACTTTTGATGGCTATGAAATTAAATTTCATACCATTTTAAAATTAAAATTAAAATTAAAACTGATGGCTATTTTGTATTGCAGGAGCACGTACAATGGCGCGAGCATTCACCACGTCGCCAGGCAACAGGAAGCAGTCGCTGACAAATGTCAAATATGGATACAAGGAATGCTCGCAGGTTGGTGACTTGTCTTCCTTTTCTTCTTTTTTTTGTGTTGTCGCATACGGGTGAAATATTCCCGCTGCAATGTAAAGCACTAATTCAATCAATAAATATCAAATAACCATCTTTTTTTGGTGTGCAAAACTTTGAATCAACTAAATAGTAACTATTTTCTATTCCTTATTGATAGTAATTTTTATGAGAATCAATTGTTCGAAAGTTAAATTTGGAATTATTGATGTGAAGTTAATAATAAGTACAGGTATTGCAGTTTTCTGACTAAAATATTATGACAAGCCACGATGTGCACAAGATAATCTTGGAAATGTGTCTTTGAACTGTGCCTATTAAACAATTAAGTTAAGAAAATACGAAGAAAACATTGTAGTTTATTTGTATGCAATTGTCCATGTTCTTTCAGACTTTATGTGCAATAGAAGCTCAACTAGAGAATATGTTGGGAACTTTCCACTGCAAACTAAAAGGTTAGTTTTCTAACAATCATTCACCAAATGATTTCCAGCCATACTCATTTATTGTGTATGGGGAGATAATTTTGAGACTGGTGAGACTTCATTAATTTTAGTCATGATGCTTATTGATTTTTAAAAACAACAACTTTCCTTTGTGATTTTTTTTCTTTTCTCGCAGGTATTATACCATTGATTAAACTTTTTGTAATGCCTTCTTTTATGAAACAATTGTTTGTGTTTACAGGAATGGCAGGATTTGCACGGTTGTGTCCAGGAGATGTATTCGAAGTGTCGATCCGCCACGGATCACAAAAGTGGAAAACGAAAGGACGGATTGAGAAGAACAGTACACAGAAATGGGATCAACCCGAGTTTGTTTTCAAAGCCCTGGTGGGCGAGGTGCTAGGCCTGAAGGTAGGGGCACTGATATTATCATAAAATTATTCAATAAATAATAAATAAACCTACAGTGATTGGTCTACGTGACCCCAAAAACATTTTGTCTATTCTTCGATGGACGAAATTTTCATAGGCCACTGACACAAAAGCTCTTCTTTTGAAATGTTAAAACTTGTACTGAAATAGGAAGGTAACTGCACAAGTTCAGCGCAAACAGGACATGTAACAAGTCTATATCTATGAAGTAGCTCTACTGTGATAACAAATGACGACGTAGCTTCCTCTATGATATGATGATGTCATTGCCAAAGGGCGTAACTGCTTCCGAGCTCTTTTTACCAATGTGTTGAGTATTCTCTTTGTAATGACTGACATTGAATCCTGTCAGGTGTTAGAGCAGCACGTGTGTTACCGTAATTACCCTAATAATTCTAACCCTCTAATAACGCTCTAAAATATGAATATGACCAATTTTTTCAAATCATAAAATTTTCTAATTGTTCGAACACAATAAAAAATAATTAAATTTTTAACAAATATATATATATTTTTTAAATCCTTCATTTATTTACCATTTCATATACAACCATATTTTGTGCTTTAATTTGGTTGTCGCTAATTATACGAACACTGATCATTTTCAATTTTCATATTTTTCCAACAGCTACAAATTTAATTAATTTCTCCTGTTCGAATTATTAGAGTAATTACGGTAACTCAAACAGCCAACATTTTGTGCCTGACCTCCGTGACTTTCTCCACACAGGCGGTAGAGGTGCGCAGCTTTAAGAGCGTGCTGTTGGGACAGAAGAACTGTGAGATCAAGGATCTCTTCTCGGCCAACCCTCAGCTCATGACAGTCAGCATCAACTTTAATGGATCCCTCAAACTTAGCATCGTCATTACGTGGAAGTACGTCATCAGGGAAATAGCATTTGTGAATTTGTCATAATGGCCTTTTTCAACTTCCTCTCTGTATTAGACACAGCAACCGCTCTTAAGGGCTGCTTCAGTTGCCTCCAGGCTCCCGTTTCACGAAGGCCTCATAACTAACTATTTAGGTGCTCTTAAGCCAGTCCTAACGGTTATCAGCTCGTAACAAGTGTTTCACGATGACGTCACAAGTCTTACCCCTTCTTAAATCGACATCTAACTTACGAGGTGATAAACTGGGTCCTAAAGTTAGGAGCTCCTAAACTTAGGATATCGTTGTGAAACTGGGGCCAGGTTACGATACCATACCTAGATACACACGCATATTGTATGTATAGGTGTGTAAGTAATGCTCAGACCGGACCAGCTAGCCATGTGCTATAGATCGAGATAGATCAATACTTTGATCGCATATGCTAAACTAAGTATGGACTCGACATTGCGTGATGTATATTTTACTACTCTACTAATTTTGTCATAACGTGGAACTGTATATGTGATAGTTTATGAATGCATCGGGTCACACACACACACACACACACACACACACACACACACACACACACACACATCTCTCTCTCTCTCTCTCTCTATATATATATATATCACTCTATCTTTCTCTCTCTCTCTCCCTCTCTCTCTCTCTCTCTCCAGTTTTGCTACATTAAAATACATATAGTGCTACAATAAACATGATAAATAGTAACATGAAAACAGAATAGTCAACCCAGTAGAGTGCGAGCTGTCGCGACAGTGAACGTCTGAAATGAGTAGATAAATATGTCTAGGTATTACTAGTACATGGATGTATAGTAAGTATATTTTACACTTAATGACCCGGCGTAATGTAGATATACATCTCCAGCACATCTATAGGTGAACACAGGACTGAATAATTGTAATTTTATGTAGATATATAACATGCAAAGTTATTTTAAATACTCAACATGGGGCAAGTCTCTCAACATGGGTTAATGCGGTGTCTACACGGTAACTCTGTCTCATGCGGCCTGCTTTGCATAGTCCCTCTTGTACAGACGGTAGGTCAGTATCACGTGACCTGTGTATCATCCATTGCAAGCTGTCAGTCTCCCAATTATTGACAGTACCCGTCAGCCAATCAGTATGCATAAATTGCAACCTTGTATTAAAAATCAACTGTAAGTGTGTTTAAAAAAAAAAAAGTTAACGTACTTGTAAAGTTTCATTTAGGGTGTGTCTACCTTACATAAATAAAAATTAAAATTAATTTCAGGGTAATTTGTCACTTTTCAACTTGCAATGTCGAGTTAAAGTTAATAAAAACATGATAAATGTTTTTATTTTCTCTGTTATGAATTACGGAATGTGTATCGCTCATTCAGCTATTTCCTCGAACAGTGCAGTATGCACCCTCCACAGACGCTCCTTACCCTGGTAATAATCTATCAATTGATACGAGTGACTATCTTTAATTAGTGTATTTTGCTCACGGGCTATTGTTTATCGAAGCACCCGACCCATTATGAATACTAATATATTAGTCATACGTTTGAAAGACTGTCGTTAATTGGTTGAGGCGTAAAGATTTGTGGCAGTGTATGCCTTAATACGTGTGCGTGCTGACAGCACGTTCAGCGATTAGGAATGATACGTATATTCACGTGCATTCACTCATATATATTACTATCTTCTCTGACTAGATCACATATACGCACTTCTCATGCTAGCACACATATGTCTCTCTCTCTCTAGACAGATGCACCCGTTTAACAATGACTCTACCCGAGTCAAGTGCTCAATTCTATTCCTATCCGGACTAGAATACACTTCAATTGCACATGTTCAATGGACGGATATTCATAATCACAATTCTGTCTGAGGAGGACGAAGAAGAGGGTGCCACTGGAGGCTCCTGGGCCTCAACGGTTGGTGGGGCGGCAGATGTTGGCGGTTGCAGAGGCTGCTGGGCTGGGGTGACTTGCTCGACATCCAGTATGTCAACCTCAAAGACATCAGTGAAACTGAAGTCCGGCTTCTGCCGATTTCACCATGCTGATAAGGGACCCGATGGGCATCGTCAGGCTGGTCGCGTTGATGGCTGGTGGTAGGACGACCTCTGTCCTCGGAGCTAATGTTGGCTCTGGGGTAGCTCGTGGTGTTGAACTTGGCGTCCTCGTCCTTGCCCTTTGTGTGTGTCCACACCCTCGCCGACTCCTCAGCCTAATGAGGTCCACCTCCCCGATATGATAGGCCGAGACTGCCGTCTTTAAGTAGACTTTCACGTCGTAGTGGAGGTTAGCTGCCTCCATGGCCCCCTTCTTCGTCACATGCTCCATGTACCATGTCACGTGTCGCTCTAGCTCCCCGATGGCAAGGCAGCGGAACCCACACAGGGTACAGTAGTAGGGCACCTCAGCGAGGGACACATGGTGCTTGTAGATGTGCGCCACTATCCTCCTCCTCTCATCTGTGTATTCGGTACACCTAGCACACTGGTAGGCCCTCCTCCTCAGGTTCACCGGGTTTACCGCCGCTTGAATTCCGATTCTGGAGAGAGAGAAAATAGTCATATAATATGGTAATCGGTCACTGCAGTCTTAACAGCTTACTAGTCTCAGCCTGATAGCCTATTTCGACATTTTCTTGCACAGCTTCATGACCCAATTTGGACGATAACACCCCCCCGATATGGTTTCAATTTATTGTGATGAACTGTCCTACACTGCCCCTCAGCATTCATCGTCCTCATTTTCACACAATGGCCCTAAATATGGTATTTGTAGTTTCGGCAACTTCATTCTCTTCTTGTCTCTTGGAAGTACCAAACGAAATCGCCTATGTTGTATGTGTTGAGAGATCGCTTCACGTCGTACATTTCCTTTTTCTTTCCTCATAGCCATTTGTAGATTTCGCCGAGCAACAACATCTCCGTTTTAGTTGGTCCACAGTTCTGTAATTGATGATTAGCGGTCGCAGATCGGCGATTCCTGCTTCTACGGTATATCCAGGCCTCGGGGGTCCTGGTTGCGTTGACACGTGCATGATTCCTGGTTCAGCTTGTCGTCATCTAGGCAGTAGAGGTTTCAATATATGGGGTAGCTGTTGTGGTCGGCAATGGGGTAGTGTTTTCCATGTCCTATTGCCGTCTGCTTCGAATGTTTCGGGGGATTGCTGCGCTTTCAAGGGGGTCGCTTGGCTGTGGGTGGTACGGGAACTGCAGCAGTTGCAGAAAATATAGTGGTACGTCTTTTTATATTTTTAGTTGGTGTGTCACAATTTATTGTTATTAAAACAAGTTTGAATTCACCATTCCGTGATGATTTTACAGTCGTATTTCTCTTGAATACAAGGGGATATGTATTTGTGAATACGCAATGAAACATGCGTCAAGCGGTCTGGCCTTTGTACTCATGTATTCATGGGCGTACTGTATAGCCCTTCTCAGGAATTTGTTATCTCTCTTCATTAGACTTATCTCCCTTGGAACATGACCATTTCCGGAGATGTATTTTTTTCAGTCAAAATGGCGTCGGATAAACAGAAGTCGATAGATTTTTCAGTTAAATGTCAAAGAACTAAACTAATTTCTACAGAATGACGGGAAATATTTGTCAAGGACCAAGGCAGAATCAGTCTTGTGTGCACATGGTGTCTGTATGCTAGAGAAACAGCGGATAAGCGAAGTAATTTGAACTATCTGTGACGTAGCCGTGCTCATCGCTTCGCGTCTTGATGATGTTTTGCCAGATCCGTCGTGGATACACGAGTGAATTGATTCTATCGAACAATTACCATCGTTTTTCATGTAGTGTTTTCTGCAATTACATGGTTCTTGGAAAATAAAACAACGTACGCTAAACTACGATGGCAGTTGACGCAAACTGGAAGTAGGAAAGTGTTTTGACAAAACAAGACCAGTATCTGATGACAGAGAGATCACACAAATTAATTCAAGGACTGTTCTCGGTATGTAAAAGGTATTTAGCGATTCCATCTGTACCTACAACAAACGCAACCCCATAAACACAGAAGTCAAACTACGACTGCGGGCGTCTCTGTCAAAGGTCACAGGTCATTTGCATGCAATTGGTTGCGCAGGCGATGCAGATGTAAGTAAAATAATACAGGTTTCCTGATAAATGTGACTTGCAGTACTATTATCAGCTATCTTTATAAAGATGTACCCAATAGTTTATTTATTATTATCATTATTATATCGATCTAGTTCATCTAGAGAAAACAGAATGGTATTATTGAGAACAGTTAATAAAATATTATTCGAGGGGCAGGTCAAATTGACTTAATTATTATCGTGTATGATTTGGGAATTATCTGGTGGTTGATAACTTTGTTTTTTAATGAAATGCACATTTTCATGAGACAATCTAAATGTTTTTAACAGGTCTTGCCAACTTACTGACAAACATTTACATTGTGTCAGCCTTCTCATTTTGTCTTTCACTTTTGCGGTGAGGGTACATCTGCAGCCATAAAATAGCTATCACATCACAGTTGACAGTAGAATAAACCTTGAAAACGAAAACGTTGTCATTTTAAATCACAAGTAAACAGTGTGATGGATATATCTTGAGTGAAACCTGTTGACATATTGTTAATATTGCTGATAAATTGCAAGAATATCCACAACATGCAGGTTGGTTTCAAATAGTATACAAGAATCAGGTGTGAGCAAAATTGAGGCTTAATGTCATGTGTGCATGCCATATTTGCACCATTTTGAAAATTATTCCAAGAAACTTATCTATTTTATTATGAGGATGCACATACATTGAATAGAATACTCATGTGCAAGCAAACAATCCATTGTGGACCAGGCAAAGAGGGAAGACTAATTTTTGTCTTGTTTGTAAAAGAAAGGCATCACAATTCAATGAGTTAATTTTGAATGTACTTCACTAATGTGAATAATTAAAAGTCCTTGTAGTAATTGTACTACTGGTAGTAGGCACTTACAGATTTCTATTATAACAACATAATCTTGCATGCCATGGTAGTTTCATTCTCTCACAAACTACTGATGTTCATATGATAAGTCTCACACCATTACTTTTCATTCAAGATGATTTTAACATGTTTAAAGATACCCCACTCAAAAAAAGAAAGGTGCTCCATACCTGTTGTTGAATACACAATGACAGGTTTGTCATCCCTTTATTGGCAAAATTACATTACTTATTACAGATAGTGTGTAGTTTATATTCTGCCTGAAACTTTAATTTAGAAAATGAACTGCCATAATTGTTTATATTCATGATGCTTGTAATGAACAATTATTACCAATCTATAAATCCAACATTTAAGTTCAATATATTTAATTGATGTGAAGTGTGGGCAAAATTCATCAGTTTTACATCATCTAATGAATAAGATCCATGATCAAATAAAACATTTAAATACATCAGCTGTACATAGTGTAACAATACATACATCTGATTTACAATAAATGCTTCAAATGTCAATCTTGTGTTACTTTTGTATTACATTTGTAACCTATTAAATAATGTGATCATAAAGGACAGTGACAAATATCTTACTGATTCATTTCTCTTCATTAAATATCAAGATTTTTTTTGGTGGAAATAGTAAATATTGGCCTTTGGTTTTAGGATTCTTAAACCGTTGACTCGCTTTATTTGCCACTAATTTCAACATATCAATCTTGCTTCAGAACTGTTTAATTGTTGTTTTAAATGGTGGAATAACAGATGTTAATTCATTCTAATATATTGTATTTAGGTGAGTGATTGAGTGATACTGAAGTTTAATGTTGCTGCAGGAATCTTTCAAACATTTGGGACAAATTTTATTTAGGAATAATTCATTCATTCACTAAATTAATTAATGGGACTAGACTATATATTTTCCATAATTTGGTACTTAAATCGGAAATTATGTCTAAGAAAAGAAAGATTTTTTTTATTCAAATATAATTCTGTGAATGTTATTTATTCATAATTATTTTTTACTACTAGTAGTAACTAGATGTAACATTTCCGATTCCTGTGCATGAATGGCGTTTCCTTGCGTGTTTTGATTTGATTTAAACATATTTTATTCGTCAGAAACGGATTGGAAAAAAGTTGTCCAACTTACTAAATCCGCTCCTGAGTATTTATACAAATAATGTACATATATATCATAAAGTAATAAAGAACTATTTACAGAAATAAGACAACTGGACAGTAAGATATACATACATACAGCAAGATTATGGAAATATATACATGTATAGAGACAGTAATATTTCAGGACATAAATACATTTGTGTAGTCATTATCAGGCATGGAGTATTAAAAACGATTGGATTTTCTTATAAAAGTATGAACTGCATGAAATATAGCTATGCTAACGTTATAAGATAAATCTGAATTCCCGCACAAGAATAGGTGTAAGTCTACAGTTGCTGCACCTCGAATAATATCAATCTTGAACAATCTTTATCATATTTATATATCGATTTATACAGCTTATTTTCCTGATAACAGGTTTACTTTTCGGTAACCAAATACCTTGGACGTTAGCTCCACATTCAACACGTTAGCTGGTGTATAGTCCAGGTGTTAAGTCAAGGGCGATCATTCCATGCACTATCATTCCAATATTGAGTGAATGTTCATAGCAAAGAAGGTATTGTCAAATATCATTCATGTACACAGACTCATTGGACAATCAATTGAAATGGCATTGAATTGACATAACATCCTTACATTAGCAGACATTAAAAAAATAACTATACTACGTTACATTCAGAAAATATTAATGTAATTAATTCTGAATGTGTATTAATTATGTATAGCTAATGCCATTGATTTGTATCGTCAACCTTGGCTGTTCGGTTTTAACACACTAATTATTTTGGGTTCAAGATTGCATGCTATTCGCCATGCCCTCTCTAATATAATGTGGGGAATTGAAATTGAGATCAACCCCACCCAATTCGCCCAATCAAAACAACATATATTGAAAATATTTCACGGCCCGTGACTATAACACTCGGTAGGGGATGTCAGAGAATAGATTCCAGTAAACTATCAGTTTGTAGTTCATGCACGCAAATGCAAAAATGTTGTATTAATGTTTTTGTTCGTCTAAATGAGCGCTTAAACCTCTATCAGTATATAGTTGCTGTCCTTCCACAAATAGCATACTGAACTGATATCCTACTGCCGATCAGTTTGATCCCAGTAATGTGACCCGTAAATACAACATTTTCTCAAAGACTACATCAAGATTTTCTAACGTCCCTCATTATACATCCCATGTCTACATATTCTGTTATTCAGAGGCAAGCATTCCTCGATGAAACATCATAAGTCTGGTATAAAATAGCCGTCTGACAGCATGGAGGCATAGATTAAGCTATGGTATTTCACACACACATATCATTTGAGATTCGCTGGCTCTTGGCTACAGTGTGAAACGATCACAGAAAGTCATTAGATCCATTGACTTCTAGCTGCCCTCTCCCTCCCATATTGCGAGTAAAGGTCAAACTCTGAAGATTTTATAGAAAGGGACAGAAACGGATCTGGTTGAAACACTTTTTCATATTACAATTATTGCCAGTGGTGATCAACTCTTTACTTTCAACGTAGGCCGCCATCACGAGATTTAAATTGTCAATTTAAATGTGTTTTACTGCCGCGTAAAATAAATAACGTTTGAGGAGTAATTTTGATTGAATAATAAAGTAAAGCAGTTTGAAGAGAATGCCATTACTTTATAGGAATATCACAGCGTTCATATGCTTGTTGGTGTCTAATTGCATTCTTTGTCCCGATACAGATTCTTACACAACTATACCTTGGAAACTCATTGCGTTATGACAGTAAAACAATCATATGTACTTTCATTTTCAGGATACGATACCAGATGTTGTCTATTTTTTGTCCATTTCAATTTTAAAATACTTAAATACACTTAAAGTATTCTGTATCATAATAGCATCAGCAACGTATCTGAATTTACGGCAATACGTTCTCGCTTCGCTGAATGTCTGATGGGTTGTCCATATAATAAGCTATTTGGGGTATTAGGTTTCATCGAATATTTACGAGGACCTCTTTTACATATAGCGAAATCAGTATATCACATGGGTCATCGCAGAGGCAAAGGAACCGTCAGTTTCCATAATATATACACGTGCGTGAAACACTACCCCTTTGCTCTGTTCAACACACTGCAGTTTGATATAAAGATTGGACGTTATTCAGGCGCCTTTGTATTATTTGAACCTGGTATTAACCGATATGAATCTTGTGACGAGGTTAAATTGAAACATTGGGTTTATATGTATATGCCGTGAATTGTTAATGGAAAAAAATCATATTTATCTACGGAAGTATGCTGTAGTGTAAATGCCAACAGGTCTAAGGAAACTAGTCGAAATGGTACATTTTATGAAATCAAATACTATATAGACTGGTGGTATACACATTATATGCGACATAAAAAACAACTTAAAAACAATATATTTACGGAATTTAAATATATAGGCGGATTCAAATAATACTATCAATTTATTATTATTATTATTATATATATATAATATATATAATTTTGTTTAACCAGACATTGTTGTTCAAACAGGCATTTGGGAAATAGACCGTTTCCGCACGTTTACATTAATTAAGATTAATTTGAACACATATTTAATAAAGACTGTACATATATGTACTGAATGTATCTGTCCAGACACACGTCGTTTGAATGGATGTAGGCTATTTTACAAGAATGCATTTACCCTACATAATTACGTGTACATCTTTACTAGTCACAGTGTATGCAGTAGTGCTATATTGTGTAAACAGGTAGGATAAGTTCATAATTAATTATTAATTAACTTATGGTGTCTCAGTATATATAACGAAAGTATTTATCAAATAATTTTCTTCGTCACCATAATTCCTCTATATAGTAGCAACGAATATAGGAGGTGTTTTTTACCTGTACACGATGTAGTGCCACTGATATCAAAATCAATGTTCTTCGACTTGCATGGTGCATTCAGCATACACTCATGCACAGACTACGACTACCGGACTACGACTACTTGGGCAGCAATACATACACAGAGAGAGAGAGAGAGAGAGAGAGAGAGAGAGAGGAGAGAGAGAGAGAAAGAAAAAAGAGAGAGTGTGTGGTCATTCTTACTGAAGTTATTGAACGGGTTGGCAAAACTAATATTATGCGAGGCTCTGCCGAGCATAATATCATTTTTGCCAAAGAGTTTCATAAATTCAATTATATAAATACAATTCAATAAATACAATTAGTAAAATGAAGAAACAATGAGCAAGAAGGTAGAACGATTAAAGTCAACAAATCTAGAGAAAGAAGAGGTACCATGCTCAGTTGCTATCACGTAGATAATGAAAGGTCCAATTATAAAACAGAAGGCTAATCTCTTAAACAGATTTAATTGTTTCTTTTCCAATGACTAGCTTATGTTAATACACGAATACCTGCATCAATTTCAATCTAGCATTTGAAATTTCACATATTACTGCTCATTTTCAATAGTAGATATATTATCAAGTGCGCATGTATTGTATACTATCCGTAAGAACAATAATATTAGCAGTCATATAAAATGTCATCTAAAGAATACGATGTCTCTAATATGACTTAAACATTGGATATTACTAGTCGCAAAACGCATTTTAAGTGCATGCACACTCTAATGAGACGCATCATAGTGTGCACTAGTTAGCTACGCCATGGTAAGCTTACCGCATGTGTATGTAATTAAAACATTCCATTGTTCCATCCAGGTCCGACACACAATAAGAAACATATCCATGATGGTCAAACGTGACCTCTTCATCATCTACCAACAGCTAACTAAAATATTAATTTTAACACTTGCTCAAGCTAAACTTTCAAACGTTACACGCGTGCATAAAACAATAACTTATCTTCCCAATTATTTCATATATGTTGTATTGCTGGCCATGATACGCGCGAGGCTTTATTTGACAAAATTACACTACTCAGTTTTAGACCGAGGTACCATATCTACACGTAGTCCTACATTCCACCGGAGAGAACACACACACACACACACACACACACACACATACATACACTCGCCCAGGGTTGCCTATACTGGTGGAGGCATTGATGTAACCGTGAAATCTAGGACTAATGTTTATATTTTTACTATGAGAACCAGACAGATAGATATCTTATTACCTGTGTACAACAATCGCAATATATATATATATATATATACTCTTCAAAAGAAGAAACGCATAGCGCATAGTTTTTAATTAACACAATAATATATATTTTAATATAATCCTATTTAATGGCTAGTGGACATTATATCATGCCCCTGACAAGACGCACTATTTGACGTCAGCACGTGGAAATGTTTTTCTCACAATATGCAATGTTATGGTTGCTGAATTCACATTTTCCACGTGCAAAACATGCACGTACAACGTGTGCATTACCCCTTGACAGAAAATTGATTCCCATTCATACACGCATTATCCATACTGTCGCTACGTTACGTTGAAATTATGCCCAGGCTGACAGAACCCCAACGTAAC